>MU161176.1:16315-29238 GCA_015888305.1 Antheraea pernyi | reverse complement strand
CGCGCATCGTAAAAATTTACTCTCATCCTTTTTCCCTAACGCGTCAAAAGAAGTATAACTTCAAAAATATGGCGGGATCTTGGAATGCCATGTAGCGGTCTTTATATTGTATCCATAATCTTGTGTTATTTGGCTCTCTATATTGTGTAACGTTGGTGGTGCTTTACGTAATATAGTTTGGTTACTGTGCACTAGTGAAATGAACGGGAAATAATACCGCGGAGCATGGATTCTGACTCGCCACAAAAACTCCCTAGAAATTTCTAACAAGACGGCCACCATCTTGCTAGTTAATTGAAATGAACGCATTAAACTTGGAATATCATTACTGTTGGCGCGCATTATTATATATTCATGTTTCCGAACGCACAAGCGTCCCTTCCGCCTCCCTTACTAGCGATCACCTAACTATTCATACATATATGAGTTATTGAAACATACATGTGTACCAGGCATACATACCTCAACAACTCTCATGTGTATTTTGTATCGGAAAATTAATACAATACCTATGATGTATAGTGTGTAGGCATACCATTTTAGATAGATTGTCGAGTTGGTAATTGTTTTGTGCGTAAAGGTGCTGGTTCAAAGGGGGGTTTTGCGATATAAGGGATGCGGACTCACCGGTGTTGATTTTGCTGGTTTCACTTCACTTCACTCGCGGCGATATATATTATGCACTATATTTTGGTTTAGTGTTGCCTGATGATAAGCATAGTACAATCCAAAAACAATGGCGACCATCGAGTGACACACTATCCATCGCCGGTCGCCGCTGTTATGCCAGCCTGCGAAAAGCTGGATATGCACAGGCTGATCCCGAAACGCGACCCGCAAAAGCGAATCACTATTACGGGCTTTTTCGCCGTATACATGGTGGTTGCGACCCAGTCAGGCTGTAAAACCCTACCACTCCGTTTTCGCTATTACCTCGTTCGTTATTCAGCAGGGTGCACCACGTGCAGGTGAGGTTGGCGTGGGTGTCTCAAGTCTTATAATGTTATTCGACACCCCTTACACCCCAGAATCCATGCTCCGTGGTATTATTTTCCAATCATTTCACTTGTACACTAAAAAGCTAAATGTATTACGTAAAATGCCACCAATATTACAAAATATAGAGTACATTCTTATTATATGTATAGATATATACGTTTTTTTCGTGTGTAAATATTACTTAAATGTAAATTTCACGAAGCGCTTGTAAATATTATGAATCATTACAAAATATAAAACAAAGTCCCCTACCGCGTCTATCTGTCTGTCTGTTCGCGATAAACCCAAAAACTATGAATCGGATTTTCATGCAGTTGTCACCAGTGGATAAAGTGATTCATGAGGAACGTTTTGGTATATAATTTGTCCAGGATTCTTTTTATAATCAGGACGGGGCAACGTCTGCCGTGCTCGGTAGTAAATAAATCGATTAAAAAAAAAAAACCAGTGTAAACATTGTTTTGTGTTTTTTTTCCTCAGAGTAAAGTCTATACGAAGGCCGATAGAACCGAGAGTCGATGAAGACAATCTATCGGTTCTGCTGGACCTCCTCGGTGCCGGATTGGTCATAAAGCTCTTCGGTTCCCTGCTGCTTGAGAGGAAAGTTATCATCGTCGGTGACAAGCTGAGGTAAATCATATATCTAATTAGTGGGTAGTCTGCTAAATATAAAATTTATTACAGACTACCCGCGAATTTTCGTGATATCAGTCTACCGGAACGATGTACTGTATCTTCAACTAGATTTACATTCTTATAATATCTATAGACGTAGCTGTCGTGATAAATATTTTGAAAAACAAAGAGAAATCGGTCCACTTTACGTTGGCTGATATTTTTATCCATTAATTTTTCTTATTATTCTTATAAAAAAAATAGATTTTTCTAGAAGATATTATAAACTTTAATATATTATAATATTCTCGAAGATTTTGAAATGTAAAAAAAAAGTGTTTTTTTTTTACACGACGTAAGACGAACGGGTTTTTTTAAAGTAATTGTCTCAATTATTCAACTTGTGAAGGCGTTATAACTAGTTGGAAAGAGAAGTTTTTTAAATCTTATTTTTTTTTGTGCTAAGTATCGTCCGTTCGTTATACTTAATGGTAAATTTCTGCAAAGTAACGTCCACTGGTAATATTTATGATGGATTTCTGCAAAGTAACGTCAACTCGTAATATTTAATGACAGATTTCTGCGAAGTAACGACCACTCGTAAGATTTAATGATAGATTTCTGCAAAGTAACGTCCACTCGTAATATTTAATGATAGATTTCTGCAAAGTTACGTCCACTCGTAATATTTAATTATAGATTTCTGCGAAGTTACGTCCACTTGTAGTATTTAATGATAGATTTCTGCGAAGTAACGTCCACTTGTAGTATTTAATGATAGATTTCTGCAAAGTAACGCCCACTTGTAATATTTAATTATAGATTTCTGCAAAGTAATATCCACTGGTAATATTTAATGATAGATTTCTGCGAAGTAATGTCCACTTGTAGTATTTAATGATAGATTTCTGCAAAGTAACGCCCACTTGTAATATTTAATGATGGATTTCTACAAAGTAATATCCACTGGTAATATTTAATGATAGATTTCTGCGAAGTAACGTCCACTCGTAGTATTTAATTATAGATTTCTGCAAAGTAATGTTCACTCGTAATATTCAATGATAGATTTCTGCAAAGTAACGTCCACTTGTAATATTTAATGATAGACTTCTGCAAAGTAATATCCACTGGTAATATTTAATTATGGATTTCTGCAAAGTAACGAACGCTTGTTATATTTATTGCTGGATTTCTGCAAAGTAACGACCGCTCGTTATATGTAATGCTGGATTTCTGAAAGGAACGACCAATCCAAATATTTAATCATCGATTTCTGCAGAGTAACGTCCAATTTTGTTTCCGTTAATGCCGAAACTTGAAAATGTAATAAACTATATTCGTAATTCTAACTAGTATAATTATATATTTAAACAGTGCGGTGTCTTCGTGTCTCGAGGCGTTGCAGAGCTCACTGTACCCGTTCGTTTGGCAGCAACCTTTAATATCCGCCATACCTTCCGAGATACAGAACGACGTTCTAGAAGCTCCATTGCCGATTCTAGCCGGTATGCTGAACACCGGCGGTGAAATTGACACTGGGATCCTTTTCGAGGAGGTATTAAATTTTTTTTATTATACTAGCGCTCACGGTGGACTTTGTCCCGCCCTGTTAATAAAGAAAAACCTTGACATATTATATACCTAGACCTTCCTCATGAATCACTTTATCTAGTGGTGAACACTGCATGAAAATCAGTTTAGTTGTTTTTGAGATTATCCCGAACAGATATCATTGTAAGAACTACAGAGTAATGTATTGTATTATTCATCGGACTGCTGACTGTTAGTTACGTTGTTCATAATTGTAAATAGGTAAATAAAAACACAGTGCATTAAATAGGCTTTTTTTATATTATTGTATTTATTATTTCCAGGGCATGCTGATAGATTTGACGCACCCTTCGAAGGTCATCTTCTACCAGGGCGATGAGTCCACAATACTGCCCACGTCCAGTTACAAAACCCTGAAGACGTCCTTGCAGATGGAATCTAGAAAGCATAAGGTAAGAATTTGGAGAAAAAAAAAACAGTGCGTGTATCACTTTGTACACTCGTAGGAAGTGAAACTTCTTTGTCTTATACAGGCTGATAGTTTAGACAGTAGCAATATTTATAGAAGATACTGCGCACTCGGTTCTCGTTTTGAATTAGTTAAAAAAATAGGTGCTAAATATTTGACCTTAATATTTGATCTAGGTAAATACAAAAATTATACGCAATCCTCTACGCGTCTATGTTAAAGCGCAGTGTCAATGACTTAAAAGTGAACGTGGGAACGGCATAAACAAAATTAAAGGATTTATTATCCGTTTTATTATCGAAGGCTATTAACTCCGGGTCGCCCCATACAGCTTTCGGCACCGGTCATTGCACCTAGGTTTATTACGATTGTGTTTATACTTTTGAAAGTATTAGAACAAACTTTAACGTAGATTCTCTTTGTTATTTATTAATATTTGTTTTGATATTATTGTTTTATATATTAAATGTGACCATGAAGTGTCATATCCTACAATACTGCGAGTGTTTAACTTTTCACCTGGTATAGTGTATACTAAAACGCACGGACGTATATATATGTATGCATATATACACAGAATACATATAGGTCATGTCATGTCAGGTCAGGTTCGGTGACGATATGTAGGCGTAGCTCAGTTGTAACGTACGGGGCTTTATATGTTTCGACGGAGCCGACGGTTCGAATCACGGTGGTCGTTTTTTTTCGGCGGAGAGGGCCCGCGAGGTAGATCCTCTAAGTGGCCCTCTCCGCCAACGGAGGACCGGCGGGGGGGGGGGCCACCGTAGTCGGACCTGAGGGGATGGGGCGGGGGGCCCATCTCCTCATTGCACAGGTCCGGCGGACGAGGAGGGGCAGCCGGTGTGTACCCGGTCTGTCCCTCTATAGGGAGGAGCCCGGCGGTCACCTTCCGCCGGGCGGACCGTGGGGGCGGCTCTACAAGGTTGATTAGCTTGTTCGATCCCTTGCCGCCCCCACAAAACGGTCTGTCGGTACACCGTGGGGTTTTAGTCCGTGCGAGTCGGACATAACCCACTCTCTCCCCCGAGGGAGTGGCGTACCCATAAGGATTTCCCCCCGTTAAAAAAAAAAAAAAAAGGTTCGGTGACGATGACGTGAGTTCCATGATTTTTGTTCACCCAAAAAATGCTCAACGCGTGTAAAGGAGTCTTTACTTCAAAAGAGTACTCTTCTCGTGGTCAAGTCAAATCTGTATAAAACGAGCAAAGACGCGTGCAAAAGCTAGTAAAAAAAATATTAATTAGAAAACTGCGTCATCTAATTTCTATTACTCTTTTATCTTCTAGGACAAACAAGAGGACACGAAGACGAGGAATGTTATGATCTCGGAAGCGTTCATGAGGTTCTTCGTCGACATTCTCGACGGATACTGGAAGTATTTCCATCCCGGAGTCGTCAGAGACAATGACCTGGGCAAGGACGGAGTGATTTTTGACGTAAGTCGGTATTTTATTTCGTGTTTATGTCTACAGGCTGAAAGTTTAGACAGTAGCAATATTTATGGAGGATACTCTGCACTCGATTCTCGTTCTAAATCAATAAAAAAAATAGATGCCTCAATATTTGACCTAATTATCTAGAAAAATACAAAAATTATACGCAATCCTCTACGTGTCTATGTTAAAGCCCAGTGTCAATGACCGCCTGGTGACTTTAATTTCACTTGAAAGTGAACGTGGGAACGGCATGAACACAACAAAAGGGTTTATTACCCGTTTTATTATCGAAGATTATTAAATCCGGATCGCCCCTTCGAGTTTTCGGCACCGGTCATTGCACCTAAATTTATTACGTTTATGTTTATTCTTTTGAAAGTTTTAGAACAAACTTTAACTTAGGTTCTCTTTGTTGCTTGTTAGTATTTGTTTTGATATTATTATTTAATGTGTTAAATATGACCATGAACTGACCATGTAAGCGAGTAACCTAACCAACACCTGGAATAAATATTGTAAGAGTAGCTGTCTAATGTAACTAATAATACCTGCGATCAGCAGATTTATATAGAAAAAGATAAACGAGTACGATAGAAGAGATGACGTATAATTTGAATGAATAACTTAATTTCTAAGCACATGTGTATCAAATTGCACGAGTCGTTTTGTGAAAACTCATTTAACTTCGTTGCGATTTGAAATACGGTGAAACAAAAAAGCGACATTAAAAAGAGATAAACATAGGATTTAACGTGCGATAGAATGAGACAGAATACGTTATACAGTATTTCTTATGTATTTGGTGGCCTCCTCGTAATATATTGCACCACATAATATTGGCTTGGGTTTGAACGTTGGTAAGTGTGTATGTATGTACGTATATATTTGTGTGCTCTTCTGTATTACCAAGCCTTGGGAATGGATGTCATAACCAGCGTGGTGTATTGTTCACATTTTTTAAGGTTCCATAGTAGCACGGCAAAATGATTGCACTTTGCCTGATGGTAAGCACAGTACAGTCCAAAAACAACGGCCACGAGTCGTTTTGTGAAAACTTATTTAACTTCGTTGTGATTTGAAATACGGTGAAACAAAAAAGCGACATTAAAAAGAGATAGGATTTAACGTGCGATTGAATGAGACAGAATACGTTATACAGTATTTCTTATGTATTTGGTGGCCTTCTCGTAATATATTTGCTACATAATATTGGCTAGGGTTTGAATGTTGTAAGTGTGTATGTATGTACTTATTTGTGTGCTTTTGTCTATTATCAAGCCTTGGGAATAGATGTCATAACCAACGTGGTTTATTGTTCACATTTTTGAAGGTTCCATTTCTACCTGTGTACTTCTACCTTCCACATGTTTTCTTTCCTTTTTTGAAGTGATTTTTTTCCATCGTCTCAAATTTTTACGTCCATCTATCGTATGTCGCATTTAGGTGGTAGAGCCACGCTGAAGCTAATACTGGTTTCGGCATGAATTGGTCGGCTCGCCCGCGGTACTATCACCCGACCCACGTGAAGTAACAGTGTACACATTGTTGCGTTTTGTGCGGTCAGTGAGAGCGCCGGAGGCCCAGCTCCCTTCACCTTCCTCCTCTCCTTTCCCCCTTCCCGTCCTCTATCCCCTAATAGAAGCTGGCAACGCACTTGCGATTCCCCTGGTGTTGCAAGTGTCTATGGACGGTGGTGGTCTCCTATGACATAAAAAAAAATTATAATCGGCGTGTATGAACGCAGAGTATGGGTAAAGTGCTGAGTAGCCAACGTCAATATGTCTTTCATCTGAACGATTGTATTAGGTACTCCAATACGCGGATTTCAATTAAAATTTATAGTTTGTATATCTTATCTATACTATTGATATCCCATTATCGTTTCCATTTTTCAGCTATTAAAAGTAAAAACGTGTTTTTAATACTCTAATTCGAATAATTTTCTGTTAAATAACTGCCGTACGATACATTTTTGAAGTGAAACTTCTTTAGGCGCATGAGGGTAAAATTTTTACAGATGTAACGTTATGCAGGTATGCAAGACTTATAAATTAGTTTCACTTCTGAGATGTGTACTTTGTACGCACGCACTTTTTTTTTATATCATTGGAGGAAAACGAACCTGTTGGTCACCTGGTATTAAGTGATCACCACCGTCCATAAACACTAGCAGTGCAAGGGGAGTCGATAGTGCATTGTAAGCCTGTGTTTGGAGCGAAGGGGAGGGGCAGGGGAGGGGAGTTGGTACTCCGGCGCTCTCAGTGACCGAACGAAACGCAATAATGCAAGCACTGTTACTTCACGTCGGTTTTCTATGAGTGGATGGTACACTACCCCGAGCGAGCAGACCCAGTCATGCTAAAATCAATAATAGCTTCAGCATGGCTCTACCACCTACAAGACCACTTGCATCGTGGTTTCATAGAACCATAGATAATTTTTGTAACTAATATAAATTTATTCGCTTCACAGAAAGACGCGTTCGTGAAGAGCGCTTCGTCGAAACAGAACCAGTACTTCCTCGAGTGGTTCTGCGAGACGGCGATGTTCAACCACTTCGCACAGAACATGTGCTCGCGATGGAACCCCCCCACCGCCCACTCTGGGGGGAGTACGACACTTACAACGCTAGTGGACACACCCCTGCCCGCCTTCTACGATCTGTTCGACGAACGTATCAAGAGCATCAGCAAACAGACACCGCATAAGACGGTCGATGTGAAGAACTACAAGGGAGCTGTCAACAGAAAGGTGAAGATGCTGAAGAATAAACTGAGGGATCTGGTTGCTTGAGCGGACTCCTAAATCATGACGTCATAGGAACAGAGCTATGTCACTCATCGAAGGCTCCCATTCTTTTACCCCCCTCCCCCCACGCCAAACACAGGCTTGCAACGCTCTCTCCCAGTGTTGCTAGTGTCTATGGACGGCGGTGATCACTTCTCTGGTGACCCGCTTGTTCGTTTGCATTCTGTGACATTAAAAAAAACTCAAAAGCTGTAGATGTGTCATAAGCGCTTTGACAGCGCCGCGTTAAAACTTGGCTAACTAGCTTATTTTTAATGGCGTATTTAAGCAACATATAACTATTTCTTTTTCACCACCGACATTGAGGTATACGCCATCTTACTTCCACATTTTACCGTAAGACATTGCGGCGTTACGATATTACTTTACGTATGTGTGCGTTACCGTGCCATCTGTTTCGTCAAAGTATCGTATAGGTAACGTATCTACAGGTGTTTAGTTATAATATCATTGACGTCGGTTAACTTTGATTACATTTATTGGCGGGATCTCGGTCTGTCGTGTAGTGGTTTTTATATATCAGTGATGTTTTATGTATTATAGTATATATAATAGTTAGGATACTGTCCATAAGTCGATGGGTAATAAATACCATAGAGTATGAATTCTGAGATGCCACGAAAACGTTGGAACGTTGTAACAAGGGGGCCACCATTTTGTTTGAACGAAGAATCATGTAAGATACAAGCGTATATCGAAACAAAAGTACAGACTTTGGTGAAAAAAAATATCACGTAAATGTATTTATACTAGGAATGTGTAGAGTCGATATTGAATAATCTATGTCGACAAACAAAATAAGTTACAAGCGATTATCGATTGAAAATCAAAGATTTTGTTTGATAAAATAATGATTTATAGTAGGAATGGATGAAAAATCAGTCATAGTGTCTCGGAAAAGACAACGTTTGTATACCCAAGTATCGAATGGTATTCGATAATTATCGATATATCATTTTCAGACTGTAGGTACACGTTACATATCTTCCTAATGTTAAGTGGCCTTATTGTCAATTTTAAGTGATAAATTTTAACTATCGATTGTCCAGTAATAATGATTAAGTGAATTAAGTTTATGTCAAGTTATTTGACCGCCTTCATCGGTTATAACCGAATATCGATGTGTATATAATATTTTTAGTAGGGATTCAGTATGTTTATAATAAGATGGTATATAAGTCTGCGTGTACAGTAAGTGATAACTTATTAAGTAATCTCACATACTATTCGAGGCTTAGTGTTTTAAGTTATGTAAATAAAGACTGTGTCATACAAGTCGTTACAAAATTGTATATTCCATTGACTTCATGCGAAATTAATAGGGTCAGAGTTGAACTATACATCAATCGAATAGTTATCGATAGTTTAAAAAAAAAATTCGATAATTAAAATCGAATCTGTGTCTCGTATACGCTTTATATGGTGATGAAATTTTTATTGTACGTACAAGACTACGGTACGATTTATATTTTGTGTAGTAAAAAGAATTATAAACAAGTTACTCCCATACTAGCTGCCCGCTCCGGCTTCGCACAAACAAAATGAGCCCACACCGAAATATGACAGTGTGACTATGTAATTGAAGAAAATGACGACATCTGAACGATAATCTGTCAATACTTTTGGATAGCTTCCTATTAACTTCTGTCTCAGTCACTCAGTCACTTAACTTTTTATATGGATATTATTGACCCATTTTTTTTACTTTTCACTAATAATGTGATTTATAGTCACTTGCTGTGATGTGTGTCAATATCGCGTCATTTTTCACGCTCGCTTACTCCCCAACCAATCACGCACAAGCATTCTGTGCCCTCATTGGTTCAACAGTTACGTCATGTTGTACTCGAACGCGTCGATTGGTTAAAATACACCGGGAGGTAAATGACGCGGCGCGGCATTTACCACTAGTTATGCGCTCTCATTGGTTGAATTCTATCACGTCGTACTCGAAGGCGTTGATTGACTAAAGCGCACCGCGGATTGATGACGTGGTAGAAGAATTTGCCAGTAGATGGCGCTGCGTCACATCAGTTTTTTTTACCGTTTTAATGAAAATTGGTTGGAAATTTTTAATATTTTTTTTGTATACAATTTTGTAAGACTTGTAGTTTTTTTTATATAATTTTTAATTATTCAAACGAGCATAAAGAGAAGGATATTATATCATATCATATATATAATTTAATATATCCAATTTCTCTATATATAAAGATGGATGAAACGGAACGAATGAATGAACGGAAGTCGTTGTCCGAGCGCAATTATTTTATGTATACAATTTTTAAAAAGATCTATATATGTTCATACATATATAAATACATACATACATGCATGCTATAATGTTAAGAATGAGTCGAAAGTGGATTAAAGACCAGGATAAATTATCCAAAAAAGTGAAAATACATTCGGAGAATTCCCATAATTTTCGAAGTACCTACGTTGTTTTTTTACAAACTTTATAGCATTTTGATGAAAGTGCCAGGTCTCGAAATCTATGAGACTTCGTTAATAATATTTCTTGACCTTTGACGGTCAAACTCAGGTCTATAAATCTTTTTTAATGAAACTCTATTATATAGAGCAACCTGTATAGACAGCCATAGATTTTATTCCAAGAAAATATAGAAATATAAGCAATAATAAACATTAAAAATAAATAAATTATGAACATACAACATTTTAATATTTTTTGTTAGTATAAATAGAAGTTTTAACGATATAATCGGACTTCAAATTTGGGAGTCTTGAATGGTTTTTAAAATATTTACAAGTGTCAATGATAGTACTTCCTGAATTTGAAGTTTTTTTTAATGTGAAAAATGTATAGCGGCGGGTTAGACAGTCTCGAGTCTGTTGGCCTGGCGATTTTATTAAATAAACACACATCTTTTTCTTGAAAAAAATATGTTTTTTTTATTATGCCATATGTATTTTCCTTTTAATAACATTACTTATACAAGATATTTTGATGTCTCACATCTGCCAGGCATTCCGCAACGGCTTACATATTTTTATTGAATAAAAAAATATTCAGGTGATCTGAGCTAAAGCCCCCCAGATAAAGGCTCTCCAGCCCTCATCTAAGTCCGATCCTATATTAAATCATATTATATATTAAATCGATCTGATGTGAATGTGTTTTATAACATTGTAACTGTTTTTTTATGATGTTTGTATTAATTTATGGAATCTTCAGTGCATTTTAAACGTTAAATGTGATGTTATATGAATGGAAGTGCCTTTTTATTGTAAATTTTAGCTGGTAAGTTGTTTTGTATAGAAAACAATTCCATATAAACTATGTAATGTACATAAGTTTAGTTTTATTTCCCTCCTAAATATAGTATATGTACGTAGTTTCGCTGGATGTAAGGCGAACGTATTTATTTATATACTAACTAGCTGTGCCCTCGACTCCGTCTGTGTGGAACCTAATATATAAAAAAACAATGACTAAGAAAATCATCTGAATGTATTAACTCCATTTATTTATCTACTTTTCTCTCGTACTTAAGTCGCGTCCTCATTAAAATTACAATAACTATTGATAGAGTGAACCGATTTTAATGAAAATAAGATTGAATGTTATACAATGGATTTTATTACTTATTACAAAACAACAGCAACAAATTTTTTCGCATTAATCTAAAAAGTTCAGAGACGTTAGATTTACCTTCTTATTATATTTATAGATAATGTCTAATAGTACCAAATTTTTAGGTAATAAGGACAGATCGAAATATCCGACACGAAATATATATAAGAGTTGTTGAGGTATGTTTGCTTGGTACACATATATGTTTCAACAACTCATATATGTATGAATATGTAGGTTAGGTCGCGAATTGCATGAACTAGGCAACAGCCCAAGCCGAGGTGTGCTACGCACCGTTGAACTAGTTGTGAAAATTAAATCGGCTGAGTGCTTTAAGCGCTCGCCTTAGTAGTCCAGTGAAGCTGTTAAGGCCTTACTAGGCCAATAGCGTAGTCAGTTCGACAAATTTTTTTAATAAAAATAAATAAATAAATAATAAAATTCACTACGTGATTCATTTGTTCTTATTGCCTTCTGGCTCACTCGCTCTCAAAATGATTTATATAGAGATTTTTTCACCACAATTTTTCACTTTTCCGTACGATTTTTAATCACTTTCTTTCGTACAATTACAAACACAACTAGAACAGAATAAACCAAATAGGTGGTGCAGCCGTTCTGTTCACATTCACTCGATATTCAATATTACATATCGTTACGCTATGTTCGCCAGTTATATATATATTCCTTGTTATAATTTTAATTCCATTCATATTTTATTTTAAAACGATACATATTAAAACAAGAAATTTCTGTTTACAACGCCGTGCGTGAGAATTACTGTGAAGCCATAAAGTCCCGTTCGGCTTACAACTTTCAACTATTGTTTGTACAATTACCATAAAATAAAATATATTATTTTATTGGGCTCGTTCGGATACCGTAACGTTATAACAAATATTATTCAGCGGACCCTATTCAAGTATATTGCTTGTGCAATTACCATTTAACAGAAAATATACTGTTTTATTCAAAGGCCCCCGTTGTCTGTGCAAATTCGTATTTTTAATATTACAAAGGGGAGCCGGTATATGGCTGGAGTCATTCTTCATAAAATTACTAAAAACCCTGAGATCGAAGACGTCCGATGAGGAACCGTTGTAAAATGTTATGTTCCTCTATAACCATTACGTTTGTCTATATTAAATTATACAATCTTCCATATTTGCCGTTCTGTATGATCGTATAATTCTTGCTATGTAACGTATAATTCAATAGTATATAACGTGTGTAATTCTATTATATTCTCTCTATGAATGTTTCCATGCATACACGCTATATATTCCATACGGCATAATTTAAATCTCATCTATCATGTAATTCCCTACTTAATGGGAATGTAATCTATAAGTCACCCTATACTAACACACAATTCTATGTAATCAATAATTCAGTAATTCTATGCATGCATAAGTCACTATTT
>MU161176.1:0-15786 GCA_015888305.1 Antheraea pernyi | reverse complement strand
CTTTATTGGGCTCGTTCGGATACCGTAACGTCATAACAAATATTATTCGGCGGACCCTATTCAAGTATATTGCTTGTGCAATTACCATTTAACAGAAAATATACTGTTTTATTCAAAGGCCCCCGTTGTCTGTGCAAATTCGTATTTTTAATATTACAAAGGGGAGCCGGTATATGGCTGGAGTCATTCTTCATAAAATTACTAAAAACCCTGAGATCGAAGACGTCCGATGAGGAACCGTTGTAAAATGTTATGTTCCTCTATAACCATTACGTTTGTCTATATTAAATTATACAATCTTCCATATTTGCCGTTCTGTATGATCGTATAATTCTTGCTATGTAACGTATAATTCAATAGTATATAACGTGTGTAATTCTATTATATTCTCTCTACGAATGTTTCCATGCACACACGCTATATATTCCATACGGCATAATTTTAATCTCATCTATCATGTAATTCCCTACTTAATGCGAATGTAATCTATAAGTCACCCTATATTAACATAAGTAATTCTATACAATCCTTAATTCAGTCACTATTTATCTATTAATATCCTATCTATAATTCACATATTCTATAAATCAATACATACATCATTCTATATTCAATAATTCTACACATGTAGAAACATATCCATAATTCAATCCCTATTACTATAAATATCACATCTATAATTCCATATTCAATAACTCAATACACACATACCTACAATTATATATCCAATTTATATTTCTAATCTATTATAATCGCATGAATTATCTAACAAAATCTATATTAAATGTCAATAAATCTATATCTATGTTGTCTATAAAATATCACTAAATCTACGTATGAAACTATGTATAAGCTACATCGTGTGTGTCGCCAACAATAATATTGAAACAAATACTAATAAATAACAAAGAGAACCTAAGTTAAAATAATAAAAAAACCTAGATACAATGACCGGTGCCGAAAGCTGCGAGGGGCGACCAGGAGTTAATAACCTTCGATAATAAAACGGACAATAAACCCTTTTGTTTTGTTCATGCCATTCCCTCAATCACTTTCAAATGAAAGTGAAGTCACCCGACGGTCATTGACACTGTGCTTTAACATAGATGCGTAGAGGATTGCGTATCATTTTTGTGTATTTCTAAATAATTATGTCAAATATTAAGCACCTATTTTTTTATTGTTTTAGAATGAGAATCAAGTACAGAGTATCCTCCATAAATATTGCTACAGTCTAAACTTTCAGCCTGTATACAGACTGTATTTTGATATGCAGTTGCCCTGGTTTCATGATAACTTCCAATGTCGCAAACAGACGACATTGAAGTTAACGACAATTATTATTTAAATTATAAACCACATCTTTTGTTTGCGCAATTGATACAGAAAAAGTTATCAATATTTGGCTTGTTTGTTAAACTGTATAACTGAGTAATAATTATTTTTTAATAATTTTATTTTTGTTAACCGATCTTCTAGATTATTACTGCCACTGAAAATCGGCTGAGTGCCTTAAATAAGCGCTTAATTAAGAGTCCTGAGAAGCTGTTAATACCTTGCTAGGTCAATAGCATAGTCAGTTCGAAAAAAAAGAAATATTTATTATAAAAAAAACTGGCATTGTCGAGTAGGTTAGATTACATATTCAAAGTGTGATAATTTCGAAATTCTAACAACATGGTGGCCCTCTCGTTTGAATTTTCCACAGTGTTAGTGGCATCTCTGAGTTCGTGCTTCGTAGTTTTATACTCCATTCACTTCACATGTGCACAATAACCAAACTATATTACGTAAAATACCACCAATATTACTAAATACAGAGTCTAATAACACAAGATTAAGATCCCGCCAAAAACTCCTTATTTCATTTTATACTTCTTTGTTTACTGTTACATTTTTTTATATGGTGTCAAACGAACAGTCGGGTCACCTGATGTTAAATGATCACCGCCGTCCATAGACACTAGCAACACCAGGGGAGTCACAAGTGCGTTTCTACCCTGTGTTTAGGGAGATGGGGGAGGTAGACACGGTGAGGGAAGGGGGAAGGGAATGGGAGGGGTGCCTCCGGCGCTCGCACTGGCCGAACAAAACGCAACAATGGAAGCACTATTACTTCACGTCGGTTTTCTGTGTCTGGTGGTACTACACCGGACGAGCCGACCCATTCATGCTGAAACCAGTAATAGCTTCGGCGTGGCTCTACCACCTATATTTGGTTTCGAGGTGAAAACTACTTAACAGGTTTTCCTGCAGTTTTCATCAGAAGATAAAGTGATTTTTTTTTATATCATATCTGGCAAACGAATTTGTGGGTCACCTGATGTTAAGTGATCACCACCATCCATAGACACTAACAACACCAGGGGAGTTGAAAATGCGTTGCCAGCCTGTGTTTGGGGCAAGGGGAGGTGAGCCTCCGACGCTCTCACTGACCGAACGAAACTCAACAATGCAAGCACTGTTACTTCCAATCGGTTTTCTATGGGAGGGTGGTACTACCCCAGACGAGCCAACCCATTCATGCTGAAACCAATAAGATTAATGAGGAAGGGAAGTTTTAGGTATATCATTTGTCAAGGTTTTTGAAGCGAAACCTTCTTTAAACGTTTTTAACAGTATTTTTGGTAGGAGATAAATTTATAATTTTGTCATGACATGGCATAATGAAAAGATAAACATTTAAGAAATTTGTTCCATAAAATACTGGCTGTTTATTTATTTTAATACACAAATATTCATTTTCTTTAAATACAAAAATTCAACTAGGCGCGGTATGTATAGCGGCATTTATCAAAGGGCGCTAGGTCGTTGCCGTGTGACACTAGTAGAACGAATGGCCGACAAAACAATTTGAACCTTATGTTTATATAGATAGGGTTGCATATGTTTGTGTTTTGCGTCGCCACGGGTCGCCAGGCCAATAATCAGGTTTATCCGCGCCTATAGATGTACCACATCAAAATATTTATTAAATGTTCAATTTTGAAGTTATACAATTTTGTCGCTATGCGAACATTAATCCAATACCGTTGCTGCCATACTTTTAAATCATTATGTAAATACCAAAATACACAACAAAAATATCACAGAACGTCTTAAGTATATCATTAATATTAAAATCGAAAGGTACAATTGTGTAGGCAAGGCTTTAAATATATTAATATATTGTACAGCAAAGTGACTGATATTTGATTGATTAATAGACTTTATAAAAATGTATATAATTATTGCTCCGAGTGCCAATAGATATGTAAACCACACTAATGTTAATAGTTATGTTATAGTTTCAATAAACAAATTCTGAAATTGAAATATTGTCATTCACACTATAAATAATATGAAAATTCAAAAGAGAATAAAGTTATTCCCTTGTTTTGTGTTTTCACTTCTGTTGGCAGTCCTTATGACATACTCGGTTTTTTTTGTTTAGTAGCTATTAACAATATTTAGTAGATATTATTAATAAAAAATATAAAATACTTTTTCCATACTAGAAACAAGTCCAAGACTTTATTATGTCCGTTTCATAATGAATATTAACATAATTTATTATACAATATTAATATAGTCATAACTAGCCTCTGCCCGCGACTTCGTTCGCGTGGAATATATACTTTGGGCTAACGCTGACACGCAGCGGAAGCTCTCAAAAGGAAAAAAACCCCGATTTTGAAACATTCTTCATTGGTTTTAGCGTGATGGTATGGATTCTTCTGTTTTTCATCGAACGATCTAGGCGATCATGTTATAATCAGCAGCTGAATCATCAAATAAATTTATAATTCAACATTCGTGGAAGCTCAGCGGCCAGCTGCAACACAAAGGAGATCACGAGGTACGTGCATTTTACCTTTACCGGTGTTAGCTGGATCTGAACGAAAACTTTAAAGGTTCTCGAAGACCCTTCGAGGTCCCACAGAGTAGCAGAAAGCCACCATAAGATATTTCGGCGGTGCTACATCTTTTTGGTATAATATAATAACCTTCCTCGATAAATGAGCTATATAACACCGAAAGAGTTTTTCAGATCGGACCCGTAGTTCCTGAGATTATCCTCTACATCGTCACAAACTCACAAACTTTACCTCTTTATTATATTACGTGTAGAAGTATAGATTACAAATTTATTAATTTTTGTAAATAAAAAAAATATTACAAAAAAATTATAAACGACGATTACCTACGTATATAAATTACACAGGTCTAAAAAAAAATATTTGTTTGGTGCCGCTAATTTTATGTTATAATTAGTCCGCAAGACGTCGCGGGAAGCTGTCAAATTTGCGAAGCTACGTTCAGGTTTGTACCGATCGATCATAACCTAAAAAATGTATTTTATTACACTGAATGTCATTATAATCAATTAATTTCTTTAAAAAAATAATAATATCGATATGGCGTCGCCGAGAATGTGTTTGTGTTGTGTAAATAATCCAAATACATTTTACATTTGTGGTAAAAAAAGTTTAGGAAACCTATAATAGATGCAATAAATATAATAAATGTATTAAATTCTTTTTAATTTTTTTAATTTATCCTTGCAAAATCTCGAAAACTACACGTATCATTAAAAAAGTAAGTATCTCAATTTTTTATTACAGTACCGAACGTATTTGTAATCAGTTTCACTTTTAGCGGCACCAAAATCATTGTAGGCCTGTGTTATACTTACTATATATACATACTTTAATATTACAATTGCGATAATGAGTTTGTTCGTATGTTACGCTTTCACACCTTGGTTATTCAATCGATCACCATGAAATTCCGTATACACATTGCCAGGGGTACAGAAAATACCTTTCACACAGAAAAAATTACTCTTCCCGTGGTCAAATACAAACGCTAGATAAAACTTCTTCAATACAAAATGCGTCTTCTAATCTCAGTTTTCACCGAAAAACAATTAATTGTTTCCGAGGTATAACTACATTAAAGCGAACGAAGCTGCGAGCGAAACTTGGTCTACTACATTTGCACAATACTCAATACAGTTAGTACCATTTAGAAGAAACAAAAGGAAAATATCTACAGCATAATAATGTGTATGTATGTGTAGTCATTTCTGTCTTTACAAATACAAAACTAGGTGTGTCCTGATGACACACGATAGAAGATTATTATTTATTTAGATTATTAGATCATATAACAAAGTCCCAAAACACATTACCGATTTGCCGGATAGTAGGTTCAAGTGTTACGTCAAGCGGGTCTTCATACATAAAGGTTATTACAAGGTGGATCAGTATGTGAACGATAGCGACGTCTGGAAGTGACGCCCTCTCTGTGCAACCACTAAAAACGAATGTAGCTTTATGTGTCTATTATGTTGTAATAATAAAAAATGTTAGTTATTATGAAAAGATAAACCAGATCGAGTTTCTTGCCGGTTCTTCTCGATGACTGGGTTGTTTTCCGAACCGGTGGTAGTTTTGACGTTCATAAGTGCCTTCTCAGGGCTTAAATGGAATAAAGAGTATTTTGATTTTGAAGAGAAGCTTTCGTGTCACATTTTCTTTTTTTCTTCACAAAGTAGACGTCACGCAAACAATATTAGCGAACATAAATCTCTACTATTATTATTAAAGCTGGAGGGTTTGTTTGTTTGAAAGCGCTAATATCATGAAGTACTGGTCCGATTTGAAAAATTATTTCAGTGTTATATGGCTCATTTATCAAGGGAGGCTATATCATCACGATAAGGCCAATAAGAGCGGAGCACTAAAGAAGAATGTTTCAAAATAGTTTTTTTTTAGAGCTTCTGCTGCCAGTTAGCGTTAGCTCAAAGTAACTATTCAACGCGAATGAAGTCGCGGACAGATGCTAGTAAAATATACAAGTCTTAAAAAATTGAATACAGCTTGCTTAAGTGTTAAAAGAAAACATAACTAGTTTCAACAAACCACCAAATAAGTTTCTAATTTGAATTTAAATGCACGCAAGGTACAATTATTATTTTAATGTATATACAAGTATATTTTAATAATCTTTAATCGCTTTTGAATAGCATAGATTATGTTCAGCGATCGCCACGCCCCCTGAACGCAGTACACGTAACTACGGACAACGAGAAAGAAAGAAAGTGAGAGTCTCACTGTTCTCCAATACCAGCAAGCAAGCGAGACACTGCTCCCACTCTACCCGACACAGTGCTTACCCCCACTACTGTATCGTCACATAAATAAGTTGCCGATTAGAAATTTAAAGCCCTCCCATAAATAGTTTCACTCCAAAAAATTGTACCTAGTATTATATTTGAATCGAAATTTGAGTACTGGACGACCATAAGAGCAAATATAAGCAATTACCGATTTGCCGGATAATTAAGTTCAAGGACGACGCCAAGCAGGTTTTTTTCTGGTGAAAGGTAGACAGACATATGTTATTAATAACTGTAAACATTATTTGGAGGTTAACGTAAAAACAAGGGAATTAAACCTTCCGATTCTCTTACCGGTTTTACGGTGAACCAGTTAATGATTCAGCTTTAATGTTATGTCTAATATTTGGATCTAAATTGAATAAAATGTTTTTATTTTTCTCTGTGTCTTTGGGTAGGTACTTAAAATGCCATGAACTTTATTATCACTACAAATTATATAACCAAATCTTCTGCCACGTCTGTTCGGGATAAACTCAAAAACAACGGATTTTAGTGCAGTTTTCATTAACAAATAAAGTGATTCACGGGGATGGTCTAGGAATATATGATTTGTGAAGTGTTTTTGGAAATTAATAAGAGATATACCGATAATTGATTATAACATCGCAAAAAGTCAAGCCTAGTCGCCTGGGAGCTTTCGTCAATAATAAAACAATTGAGATAATAAGCCAAGCAGATAAAGTCGCGAGTATCAGCTTGTAGAAATATATATAAATGCAAATACAAAAATTGAGTGGCCGCTTTTAGACTCTATAATGCTTTGTGGTTGTATTTTATTGTTATTCAGCTTAGAGATTTTTTTTATTGTTCTTTGTTTTTATTCTTATGTGCAGAATAGGACTGTCCTAGGTGTAAACCTAACACATGCATGTCCGTCGCTCCGGGCAGTTAAACTGCACAGGTCCATGTGGTGGAGGTGCATTATGCTGATGTTCCCACAGTTCGTTAGGGGGAATAACACCCATTTCCCCTTGAGGGGTCCACCATCTTGACCCCTCAGGCCGCAGTTTGGGTCCCTTAGGAGGGGACAACACCTGTTGGAGGAGCAGATGTAGTGTCGATTAGACAGTCCCTGCTCCTCCGGCCAAAAGGTGTAAGAAGGTACCATGGGGTTTTAGTCCGTGCGACTCGGGCATATCCATCCTCTGCTGCCCGGTGAGATGGATATCCGTTAGGGATTACCCCATGTAGAAAAAAAAAGGTGTAAACCTAAGCTGTGAAGCTGTATAGCTTCACTGTACTTTATACACGAGAGCTTAAGGCTCTCAATCGTATAGCAATAAAGTCAAGGGTACCAAAGTAGCCGAATGTTGGCTTGGGCATCTTGAATTGCAGAATCATGAGTCTATCTAAACTAACCAATCTAACTAAAGTAATTATACTTTAATGAGCCATATGTGCATATATGTATCGCATGACAGGGTACGTGTCTTTCAAGTCTGACAATTTTCACTAAAGCTGGCTAACAAAACAAGGAAAAGATCTCTTACAGAATCTAGGTACGTACCATGTTTGTGTGTAGTGAACTAGTGTTTGCAGTGTCTGTATCGCGTTAGCAGCATTTTCTAAGGTTCCACTCCAGGGTATGGACCTAGGCTTCAAATACTGCTCAGGGAGACCGCGGCGTGTGTGCGGGACTGAAGTTGAGCACCTGACATCGGTGGCGAGATCGGTGGTTTTGCGGACCTGGGTGCGAACACGATCTATTTAAAGAGTCATTCGCTACTGTTATATCAACAGGGATATCACAGGAATACCACCAATAGATTGGGGTGACTCGCGGCCCTGTCACTGTTCTCGGTCACTCTATGATGCTTTTATACCTCATAAAATAGAGGATGGAAATATCTGGAAGGCTATCATACTTTGAAAGATTTGTGGGATGCTATTTTTAGAACCCATGTCTGCTTACAACAGTCGGCTTTAATGTGTACCTACGTTATATTTTCCCACGCCTCGATGACTCGTCTATTATTTATTAGTGACAATGAGTTTATCAGAATATCTATACTAATATTATAAGGTGGTAAAGTTTGTAAGTTAGGTTGTGGGGGGTAATATCTGGATCTACTAAACCGATTAAAAAATAATCTTTTTTAGAAAGCCACGTTATTTGCGGAGAGTTTATATATTAACCCGAAAATTGAAAAGAATTTTGGGGTGGTAGTCGGATTTGTAAAGTAAGTCGGAGAGAAAACGGATGAACAATAACGTTTCTTACGAACGCTGCCTTAACGATTAGAGATATAATGATTGAGTTCTAGAAAAAAGTTGTAGAACTTGATAATGCCTACAAAAAAGTCAGCATACGTCTGTCTTTTATATTTAAGTCACAAAAAGTATTTTTTTATATTAAACAAATAATTTAACTCGTTCAGTGGTGTTTATTGGTCATAAATTATCAATAACAATTATGAATTCTTATCAATATGTAATAATATACTAACTGAGCTATAACAACGCGTGGCCGGGTCAGCTAGTTTGGAAATAATTCTGAAATGTTCCAGAGATATCAGTGTTAGAATGACCTGTATTTTTTTTATACAATACGTTACTACAACATTGAACTGCTTGGAACTATATATATATTTTATATTGCGTACATTTTGGGGAAAAATGTACGGAGAAAATAAATTATGTTAGCGAATGTACACAGATTCTTACATTCGAAAGACCGATAAATATTACAAGCATTTAACATATAAAAAATCGCTAACGATATTTCACGGCGTTTATGGATTCTTAAACAAATATATTATTTATACATCTATAATGCAAATGCAAAGAAACAAAATGTCGACTATAGCTAACTTCAGGATGTCGGTTTTTCGTGACGGTGTGCGTGCGCATCGTAAAAATTTACTCTCACCATTTTTCCCTAATGCGTTAAAAGAAGTATAACTTCAAAAAACTTCTGGAAAGTTCTAACAAGCGGGCCGCCATCTTATTAATTTATTGAAATGAACGCAAGAAACTTCTAAGATCATTACATATTCGACAATGACAGTAATAATATAAAAAAAGCATCCACGCAATCTCTTAGCTCGTCACTAACTGAGAATAAGGTATTGGCAGGTAATTTATCAAAGACTCTCTCCTCTCCCTTTCCCTCCCCTAACCCTTCTCTCCAAAAGATGGCAACGCACTTGCGACTCCTCTGGTGTTGTTAGTGTCCATGGACGGTGGTGATCACTTAACAGCAGGTGACCCACCTGTTCGTTTGCCACCTATGACATAAAAAAAAAAAACTATATATATATGTTATATTACGTACATTTTGGGGAAACAATGTACGGAGAAAATGAGTTATGTTTGCGAGTGTACACAGATTCTTACATTCGAAAGACCGATAAATATTACAAGCATTTAACATATAAAAAATCGCTAACGATATTTCACGGCGTTTATGGATTCTTAAACAAATATATTATTTATACATCTATAATGCAAATGCAAAGAAACAAAATGTCGACTATAGCTAACTTCAGGATGTCGGTTTTTCGTGACGGTGTGCGTGCGCATCGTAAAAATTTACTCTCACCATTTTTCCCTAATGCGTTAAAAGAAGTATAACTTCAAAAAACTTCTGGAAAGTTCTAACAAGCGGGCCGCCATCTTATTAATTTATTGAAATGAACGCAAGAAACTTCTAAGATCATTACATATTCGACAATGACAGTAATAATATAAAAAAAGCATCCACGCAATCTCTTAGCTCGTCACTAACCGAGAATACTGTATTGGCAGGTAATTTATCAAAGATCGACGTCTCGCTTAAAGAATTTATGTTCAAACCAATGGTACAAACAAAACTTTCGTAATCATTTGGTAACTAACACGCAACATAAATCGGATGTGTGACCGCGCGCGACGCTACTTGTAAAACGAATTTTATTACGACATTCATATTTATTTTTTACGAGTATATAGTAACGAAAGTTAGTATTTACGTGGGTGTCCGAGACAAATCTAACTTCTGCATTACATTTAATCCGGACCAATATACTCACTTTAATAAGTGAACATCTGCAGTGACCAAAACCCTTCGATCAACAATAACTGGATAAAGGGTCACGTAAAAAATCGAAGCTAAAATCTGTCCGCGTAAATATATACTTATGTGTAGCTATTTGTTTACTAAGAAAGGGAGAAACAGTTTTAAGTTCAACCTAATTACAACCATGACACCTTGTAATAAAGTCACAAATGTTCAAAATATTTTCTAATACTTACGATAAAACGAGCAAAGCAATAAATTACTCCTCTCACAAATGAAAAGACAACATAAACAACATTTAGTGTGAATTCAACCTTAACACGCTTTGTCCAAACATTTGTCCCACAGGTATAAAATCGGTAATTTTGTTCCAAATTTGATATTATTTGTTGGTTTAAAGCTTAAAATATAACTTATTCAACATGTATTTAGCGAAAGTAAGATACTCCGGCTGTTAGATTGTTTTTTGGGGTATTATTTTTGCATCTTTTGAATACACTGCGGCATGTGGAACGTGCTTACATTTGTTGTGTTTCAAACAAACTAAATAAAATAAAGGCTCACATTTCAAGTGAGCTGTAATTTACCGTGACGCATTTTTCGCGCCGACCCTTTATCTAGTTATTGTTGATCGAAACCAAAACCCGACAAAAAAATTCGACACAGTGCGATATAGACGTATCAGCAATTATGCTGCTTGTCTATTAACTATAAATAAATAAATAATCACATAAGGTTTAGTTTGTTGTTCAGAGATGGCGCTGCAGTGTATATAGCTCGCGCTTTCATGTTGTCGCCGTCTTTTAATAACAAACAGCTGACCATTCGACATAATTTGGGTAGTTAAGAGAAGCCAGGGGAATTTGTTAAGACCTTGGTAGGTCAATAGAGTAGTCTGTTCGAGAGAAAAAAGAGGACATAATTAGGTCTGGTCCGATCTCCCGGCGTAGAGCTCTTGAGTACGCTGCTCACGCGAATACAGTGACACGAAATCTTACATCACTGCAACAACGTTACAAATATCACCTCCACACACGTGCACGCACACATGCTTACAGATGAAAGTAGAAGGGATTTGTTTCGTGTTTCCCTTATCGAACAGCAATAGTTTAGAAATTTTTTCGACACAAAATTCATTTTTTTAAATTGTAGCACGGCAAAATAACTGCATTATGCCTGATGGTGAGCACAGTACAATCCAAAAACAATGGCGACCACCGAGTGATACACTATCCATCGTCAGTCGCCGCTGGCATACCGGCCTGCAAAAAGCTGGATATGCACAGGCTGATCCCGAAACGCGACCTGCAGAAGCGAATCACTATGACGGGCTTTTTCGCCATACACATGGTGGTTGCGGTTTCGGCAGGCAGGCGGAATCACCAGGTAGGTGATTCGCTTCAGCGAGTCGCGCTTCGGGATCAGCCTGTGCATATCCAGCTTTTCGCAGGCCGGCATGACAGCGACGACCGGTGATGGATAGTATCACTCGGTGGTCGCCATTTTGGAGTGTACTATGCTTACTTAATAATAAAAAAAGTTTGTGACGATTATTATTATTTTTGTGTTACTTAAATTATTTTGCAGAATTATGTGTTAATAGCCATTGCTATGACTTGCATAGATCGGCCTCTAAAAGGCATCATGTCGTTGATATCTACACATTTTTATGTACAAAGTATTATAAGGCGAAGCTCTCTCCAAATAAATAGTGACAGTACCTACGAAGTGTTTATTGGCATCCCTGACCGCATCGACACTATACGTTATATTGTAACATTAGTTAAACAATTAAGTGAATTTAAAGGTGTTTCTTATATTATTATAATACTTTATAGGTTTTTGTTCAGTGTTTGAGCACATTTTCATCTGTTCTTAAATGACGATGTGTTCCAGGATGGTAAACATGCTAAGCCTGTAGGGACTGCCTCTCGAAGGCAACAGCCGGAACAGACCTATAGGTGCTTGGTTGAAGATTTTCAACTTGTATACGGTAGTTAGCTTAACACAATGGTTTTACAACATATTACTATTGACAAATATAGTGGTTTGAACAATTTTAGTGGGCGTCACCTCTACACGTATGTCGTGATCCAAATCGTAACACTTTCACCTTCTGTAAAGCTGACATGATCAAATGGCCAAAATCGCATGGTAATTTTCGCAATTCAGTTCGAATTTTGTCAGAATGTAGAACCAATTTTTGAAATATAATATTTCTTAACTAAATAATTAATAAAATGTTAATTTTGTATTTACCTAACATTTTCATTTTTTTTATGTCAAAAGACGGCAATCGAACAGGTGGGTCACCTGATGTTAAGTGATCACCACCGTCCATAGACACTAGCAACACCAGGGGAGTCGCAAGTGCGTTGCCAGCCTGTGTATGGGGGAGGGGTAGGGAATAAAGACCTTGCCAGGTCAATAGCATAGTCAGTTCGAGAAAAAAAAGAGCTTTTTTTATGTCAAAAGTAGGCAAACGAACATGTGGGCCACCTGTTGTTAAGTGATCACCACCGTCCATAGAGACTAGCAACACCAGGGGAGTCGCAAGTGCGTTGCCAACCTGTGTATGGGAAAGGAGAAAGGGGAAGGGAAAGGGGGAAAGGAGGTGGGCCTCCGGCGCTCTTACTGACCGAACGAAACGCAACAATGCAAGCACTGTTACTTCACGTCGGTGTTCTGTGAGAGGGTGGTAGTACCCCGGGCGAGCCGACCCATTCATGCTGAAACTAGTAATAGCTACAGCGTGGCTCTACCACCTTCAACGAAGACTAGAAAAAGAATTGTGCAGTTGGTATGGATCAAGTCCTGTCCTCGCTATTCAAAATAACTCCATTGGAAGGCTTGATAGCTAACCAATGCTAACTTATCCTACCTTAATCTCGGAAACAACGTAACCTAATTAACGTAATTTCGTATTAAATGCACCTCGCTCGTCGAACGTTGGACGGCAGCGGTCTGCGAACGCGGTGCATTATATATGTAAGTACCAACGTATATAATTTAAACTTGGTACCGCCAAATTAGTTTGCTTATTTCATAATGCTATATTTTCAGGCACACATCTTTTAGTGTTTTTGTTATATAATGTAATCAGTTTGTACAAAATAATGTTACAATGCTAATAAAGGTAATTGGAGTGTTAGCTGATTAATCCAGACCGTCTTTATTTTCCTTTATTATGCAAAAAAATCTTTATGATCGGCATTTGAATAACCTATTGTTTCCATAACAATGTGACAAACACAATAAAATTGTAACTCTCATAAATTATATCGTAATTTTATTTACAAGACAAGCCTTGTCAATGACTTAATTATATTCAGGGTTGCCAGCATATTAAACGATAAAAAAATTTTGCTTGATCCGATTTATCTGGAGAAAATCAAGAGATATCGTTTTTTTTCGGTGTGTCACCTGCCTTGTACGCATTTTCGCCAATGTCAAGTGTGACAAATACACGTTTGAAACTTAATTGCCAAATATTAAATGTAGCGTGGAATAATTTAAAATAGCAAAATACAGATCACAACAGAAGAATACTGTGTTACAAGGACCATGGGGATAATCAGTACTTTTTTTTATATCACAAGAGGTTCACCTGATTGTAAGTGATCACCGCCGTTACAATCATTTTTAGAATTGTCTGTCTGTCTGCCTGTTTGTATGAACATGCATCGTTGCTAAAATGGTAGGTTCACAATAAAACCACACCAATAAAACCACAAAGCATATCTTCGAGAATAACGTAGTCTTTGTTTCATTAAAATCTGTCCACTCTATCAAAAGTTGCTGTAATTTTAATGACGACGCGGTGTAAGTATGCGCGAAAAGTAGATAAATAAATACCCTTAAAGGATACAGACCTACAACCTCACAAACTTTGCCTCTTTATAATGTTAGTATAGACGTATAGATAAATGGCAGACTAATATGTCGAATAAATGTCACTTTTTAGCATTTACAACCACTAATTCATTATATATTGATAAGTTAGAATAGTTACAATTAAATTATGAAAAAAAAAATGAAATTTATGATAAAATAAATATGTTTAGTCAGATTAAAATTTATAGGTCATAAAACTAATAGGGTACGACATTTCTTGTTATACTGAATTTGCAAGTCTTATAATTTACAAAATGTACGTTTGATGCAGGATAATGTGAAATTATATCTTTAATAACACTGCAAATTAACAAGACAAAATGTATGTAGCATGCGCACCGCCGAAATACTTATGGTGGTTTTCTGCTACTCTGGAGGACCCCGAAGGGTCTTCGAGAACCTTTAAAGTTTTCGTTCAGATCCAGCTAACAACAGTAAAGATAAAATGCACTTCCCTCGTGATCTCCTTTCTGTTGTAGCTGGCCGCTGAGCTTCCACGAATGTTGATATTATAGATTTATTTGATGATTCCGCTGCTGATTATAACACGATCGCCTCGATAGTTCGATGGAAAACAGATGAATGCTGACATCTTTTTCTTTTTTGTTGGCGTTCACTTGCATGACTACCAAAAAGTTAGAGTCTCGATTCTATTAATTAACTGAGATCTGAACGTCAACAATCGATTTATATAAAAAGGTTATTGCATAATGATGACGATACAGGATTTGTAAGTCTCATAATTTACAAAATGTACATTTGGTGCAGGATAATGTGAAATTATATCTTTAATAACACTGCAAATTAACAAGACAAAACGTTTGTAAATGTATGTATGTACCTAGACTGATTTGGAGAGCGTGATAGTAAAACTCGGAGTGCGTAAAGTAGACTGTAGAATTTTGGTATCCTAACTCTACCCTCCCAATACGTTCTTGATAATGTAATGTATGTCCGTAAAAACTTTGAAAACCTGCATTTTGTAAAGGACCAGCATGATCTAAATACTAGAAACTGTAACAGACTGGTCGTCCCATGTTTCAGACTTAGCAAAACCAGTAATAGTTTCTTAGGTAATAGTGTTAGGTTTTACAATAAAGTCCCAAAACATATTACCGATTTGCCGGACTGTAAATTTAAGCACCATGTCAAGCGGGTTTTAGTGTCGAAAGGCTACTATAGAGTGGATCAATACGTGAACGATGGTGACGTCTGGAATTGACTCCTCTCTGTGCATCCACTAAAAACGGTATTGTAACGTATAATGTATTTGAAATATATATATATGTTAAAAAGATGTACCCAATCGAGTTTCTTGCCGGTTCTTCTCGGTGACTGGGTTGTTATCCGAACCGGTGGTAGTTTTGACGTTCATAAGCGCCTTATATTTAAATACGCTTTAAATATAAACTGAATAAAGTATTTTGGATTTGATTTAAATTGAGCTCCATATATGGTATTTGTATGTGTAACTACAAGAGGTCGTTCAATTGTTTGTATGTGTAGGAGCTTCGGGCTCACTACTATAATATTCTAGACTAACACGGACAACGTATAATAATACTAGGAATGCGTAAAATTGACTGTTTATTTATGTCACTGTGTAGGAGCTTCGGGCTCACTACTATAAGATTCTAGACTAACACGGAAAACGTAAATAATACTTGGAGTGCGTAAACTTGACTGTTTATTTATATGAACATATAAGGTATAGAGACGCGATCATTCA
>MU161175.1:0-43065 GCA_015888305.1 Antheraea pernyi | reverse complement strand
TTGTCAGTTTGAAATGTCAAAATTAATTGTCATCCACCATCTTTTGTTATCCAACTTGCCAAAAAAATTATATAACAGTGCCATCTAGTAAGTTGATTGATAACCAAAACTAGACGAGCCTGAATACAAATCCGATTCTGAGGAGTGAAAATAGGCTGCGGATAACGGTACTATAGTCGACGGATTATGAACTGAGGCTTCGGGTCATAAAACATATTCTCCTGTCTGTCTCGCTCGAACTTACAGGTCTTATGGAGAGGTGTAGTGATGTGCGTAAAAATTTTAGAGGTGCATATCAATAACGGGATAGGTACGTTTACTATAGTAAACCACGTTAGAAAATAAATTCTCCATTGTGCGTAATGCGTAACGAAGCGTAAGTAATGTAATTAGTGTCATAACAAAAAATCTTATATTTATAGAAAAACAACAACCCTTACTCGTAACGACCAATCAGGAGTCAGAGTACATAAAAGGCCACGATGACGCATCGACCCCGCGATTATTTTTTTTTTTTCGAACTGACTATGCTATTGACCTGGCAAGGTCTTTACAGCTTCACCGGACTACTAAGGCTGAGCGCTTAGGGCACTCAGCCGATTTTGGTTTTGGGTAACATACACAAGGGTGCACGCACACCTCGGCTTGGGCTGTTTCCTGGAAAAAGACACGTCTGTCCTAGCTAACTATTCTAAGCTATTCATACATATATACATTTGTGAACCATACAATCGAAATTGCATGATTCACAAATGAATACGTGTATATCGGATTGAAACGAACTTAAACTATTCGATTCAGTTCGATGAGGGAAAAAAAAAAAAAACCCTCCCACCATGTGTATATATGTGCACGTGTGTGAGAGAGATGATCTCATATGTCTGTTCAAGTGATGTAGGTGAGTCACTGTATCGCGAAAATAATATCAAGAGGGCTCCGCGCGGGGACGACCTAGGCTCGAGATATTATTGAGAACCGCGAAGTGTGCGGGAGCTAATAGGGATCGATTACAAAAGCGTGGGCGCAACACGCATTTTATAAGATTGAATTTAAATTTACTAACGGTGACGGCACCGAAGTCTAAAAATAGACATAACAAAAATTATTATTATTGTTTGACGGTTATTTTTAGGGGAAGATAGACGTAAATACGCGATTTACTCTATCTTATTTGAGTTATTTATTTTTTAACAGCTGCGCGCGCGAGCCGTTGTAGTGTAGCCGCGATGGCTGGAAATCTATGGATTGCCGTGACGGCACCTAGTAGCGGATTACGAGAGCACTCTTCGTACGCCGAGATCTCCGAGATCTCGTGGAAAATGAGTAGTTGACCTGCGTAGTCAATACTCGATAGGGAAAAGGAGTATGCGGGGTCATCCTGTGAAGGATTAGCCGCCGGAGGTTTGGGAGTGTGCTGGGACGCGGGTTTAGGAGCCCACGGGGCCTGAGGGGCCCGGTAGGGGCGGGGGGGCGCACTAGTCGCGGGTACGGACGCTGCCGGTGCACGAGACGTGCCCGGCAGGTTCGGGAAGGCCTCTCGAGACATGAGAGGCGGAGGTCGAGGACGGGCGGGGGCAGCGGCCGTCTTAGACGGCGACGCCTGCCTGGGGTATCGAGGGCGCTTTGTGCGCGGGGCGCGGGGACATCCGCGATAATTCGCGGTATGGCCCACGCCGCGGCACAGAACACAGCTCGGAGGGTCGGAGGCGTCTTTCGTGCGAGAACACTCCCTAGTGGAGTGGTCGCCGAGGCACTTAACGCACCTGGGTTTCAGGCGACAGTTTCGTGCGGAGTGTCCGTACACCTGGCAGTTGTGACACTGCGAGGGCACAGACGTTTTGCGCGGCGGCTCGACTATGACGCCGGAGAGGCCGCAAAGGGATGTAAGATTAAAAATCGCTTTCCCCTGAGTGGTGCGATCGAGGACAACGAGAACCATATCATATGGAGCCCTGGTGCGCGGAGAGCGCATACGATGAACCTCGCGAACAGGAATCTTCTGTTCCTTGAGGTCGTCTGAAATGTCGTCAGTCGGGAGTTCTGAGGGGACTCTACGGATCACAACCCGTAGTTTACGCTCCTCTTCGAGAGAGTGCGTGAAATAGCCCCACTGGTTGTCCCGGACCCCGCGAGCGCAGATAGCCAAGTATCGATAACTGGTTGCATTGCGTGCACATTTCTACTGTCAGTGACATTGATTGCCCGACGACTCAGTTTAAAATGCATCGACTATAGTTGTGCAATGTTATGTCACTCGTGTTTTTTAGTTAGACGGACTTTGATAAATACCTAATAAGTAAGACTAGATAAAGAACCAAACGACAAATCTACACGACATTATAATCCACAGATATAGGCATTTACAGATCGGCTTTTAATGACGCTCGGCTTATCCGCCCTCAGCACTTGTTGCACCGCGTCGTGCCACAAGCTAACATTAATTACTTCATACTTAGCGACTTTTCATATTGAACTTTTAAATTGGTATATAAAGAGATGTGAGAAGGTATCCATTTGGATAAACAATTACTATGGATATAGTATTAATTTATTCCGTATCATCTTTACGAGTGTGACCCACATGAGGGCCGGTTTTAGCGGCATCGGATAGCGAGAACGGGTGATTACGTAAGTATTCTTTAAATATATCCACACAGTGTCTTTACTAGGATAGTTTGGAAGTAAATAGGTAGATTGAAGTTGTGTACTTCTTAAAATACATACTACATATAAACTTTACTAATATTCTTAAAAGCTATGATGAATTTCACGTTGTAAGTTTAAGTGTAAGTTTGCGAATCAGTTAAAAAACACGTGTACAGGTTACAAGCGGTAGAACTAAAATTTGCATCACACTCGTTATGACATCTTTGCCCAGGGTTTCGTAATACATACGTGCACACACACACGTATAATACTCAGATCAAAGTAGTAGTAGATTAGTTCCTACAATATACAATGAGGAAATTGTGAAACTAAGAAACACGGTGAAATGTTTTCTATAATGTACATGGTGGTCTCTTTCCAATATCCCTCTCTGAAATAGCGTTTCATTGTAAATCTAATGCGACCGAAGTTGTAAGCGATCGGTGTAAGTACAACATCTTGGAAGCACTGTCCGTAAGTAAATATAAGCATACAAACGAGTCACGATTTTGTTCCAATAAACATGGAAGATCGTAATACATGTTCCAAGACTTACTGATGATACGAAATTTCGTAATATCTTTATACAATATACATATAAAGGGCACTGCTGAAGAGTATAAAGTTAATTTTAAAAGCTTGTTTTGCTTTGTCCGTGTATTCAGGATTAAAAGTATCTTATAACCTTCTTCAGATCTTAACCTTTTTCCAAATTTCATTGCAATCAGGATCCGAGGTCTAGCCGTGTAAACAAATAAACGAGACAGACCTAGTTTTTAATTTATGGTATACTAGCGGGCACGGCGAACTTTGTCCCGCTCTAATAATAAAATAAACTTTGAGAAATTATATTCATAAACCTTCCGCGGGAATCACTTAATCTACTGGTGAGAACCGCATGAAAATTCGTTCAGTAGTTCAGTCGGTTTATACTATGAAGCTAGCATATGTACGTTTAAGACCGAAATTCAGAAACAAATATATATGATAATACCATACGATTTTTTCTTATGTCAAAGAATAGACGTAAATACCCATTGTAAAATATGAAAACAAATTGCAAGTAAGAAATAAAATATAATGTAATATAATCTGTATAAGTTACACTGCCAGGATAACAAATACGGCTTATTATGCGACTGATACTCTTCGATTCCTATGTCTAGTCATTTAAAAAAATCTTATTTACGAACGAATTGTCGAGTAGCTAATAATATTACAAATGTCTTATAATTTTAATGCTCCAACAATATGGCGGCCCCTTGTTAGAACTTTTTATGTAGAATACCACCAATATTACAAAATATAGAGTCAAATAACACAAAACTATAAATAAAATATAAAACTCACTACATGACAGACTAAGACCCCGTCAAAAACTCAATTCATAAAATCAAAATCAAAAACACTTTATTCAATTTAGGCCCTAAGTAGACACTTATGAACGTCCAAACTACCACCGGTTCGGAAAACAACCCAATCGTAGAGAAGAACCGGCAAGAGACTCCATCTGGTTTATCCTTTTAACAAATATATATAATATTTAGAATATATTAGTTACATGTCACAAACGTTTTTAATGGATGCACAGAGATGAGTCAATTCCAGACTTCATCATCGTTCACATATTGATGCACTCTATAATAGCCTTTTCACAACAAGCCCCACTTGACATGGCGCTTAAATTCACAATCCGCCAAGTCGGTAACATCCAATCTAATCCAATATAACTAATCAACCACAATTCGAGACCGCAGAAGAACCGCAATATAGAGCTGAGCTTGAATTTTGAAGTAATTATTGCTGTCGGTTTAACTAATTGTTGTTTATGTAATGTAATCCTAGCTAGAGCTCCGCTACTAAAGTACTATATACATTCAATAAAATAACAGAGTTCAATGATATAGAGATTGCAACAGTCAATGATCTATATAAAAAAAATCTACTGCATTGTATTTAAGCTGAATACATAAATAATAGATTCTAGGGTCGCTATAATACAGTAATTAACTGATAACAAACGTTTCTAAATGATATATACTTCAAAGTATGAGATTAAAACACTAGACTGTATAAATATTATTATGTACATTAGTAAGTATATATATAATATTATTAAGAATGACTGATACAGAATGCACAACTCAATGTCTAGAAGACTCTTGATGCATGAAATTTCGATATGATTTCCTTTAATATCGAGATTAACCATCAAGAAAGGTTTTTTCGTAAATAACTCCACTAAGAAAGTCGAATATTAATTTATCGTGGTTAGAGAAGATGCAAAGGAATATATTTGACATTTTATCTTGATAACCAGAAAAAAATAGACGTCATATTTATTTGTGAGGTTATTAAGGAATTGTAGCCTCATAACGTGAACTTCAGTACTGAGAATAGATTGTCGTTTAGCAAAGATCGTATAAGCTGACGTAATTATTCTATCAATAGTGAAAGCAAAATTACACACTTCCCTACTAAGTAGATATGTAGAGATTGTAATTTCAAGGCATAACCCTAAAATCAACAATGATTATAATTAACTACGTGGCCCGTAATTACTAATTAGTCATTTAGCATAAAACCGTGTAATTATATGATTATGTTATTTTTGGGTTATTCAGCACAAATAACACAGTTTAGGTCGAAGTGAAGGGAATAGTCACGGGTCGGTGATGAGATTATACATAAGTACACATATGTACGAAATATAGAAAGTAGGTCGCTTCTAGATTTACTATGGCCATAATTAAAATTGCAATATTTGTCGGCGATATGTTTGGACTAACGGGGACCAGCGGTTTCGCGGGAATTTAATTTTTGAATTTAGAATTACTGTCATCAGAGTTAGGAAAGTGTGAACAAATTTTATAATAATATAGGAGCAATTCGTATATATCGTAATTTTATATTTAGATATGTTTTTCCTTTTTAAGTTTAGTGTATAGGTAGGTATCTTCGTTGAAAAAATTTTTCATAATATAATATTTTTTATATTATATATTTTTATAACTAATTACTAGGTGCTGAAAATGTAATATAGCGTTATATTACATTTTATCTTCTTATATAATCTTATACATTTTATGGTACATTACTCAACATTTTGTGAAAAGACGCTATATATCATTATCCAAATACAAATAAAAAACAGGCGAGTAAAGTTTGATTGCCCACATGCTTCCGTACTACTATTGCATAGGGATCCGAATACGGGGTTGAGCTGCAGACTAACATAGGCATTCACAGTTCCCGATGTTTTTCAGTAATGCTCGGTAAAACCATGCGATATTTCTCACCCGAACTTCGTTTTCCTTTAGCGTATTTTGTAACTTATATTTTGTATGTCGATTGCCTACGTTCTTTATAGGTCGTAGAGTGATTTTAGATAGCTTATAACCTACCTCAGTTAATAATATGATATCTATATAATTGTATCTAATACGTAATATATTTGTACATTATATCGATTTTAAAAAATCACAAAATTATATAAATTTATTAAGATAAGGTACAGTTATTTATTACCGCCAACGGTTGTGCTTAAATTGTCGTATGAAAGAAATGTATTTAAACACTAGGCTTCCATAATAATACGATTGTTATAACATTCTTGAATTGCTTGTACTTAAAATAAATATTAAAAAGTTTCCTGTAGTTTTAATTTTGTTGTATTATTTGAAACGAAATATTAGAAAAAAATACACCGTCATTTATGCTCAAACATAGTATATAAAAAATAAAATAAATAAACTATAGCCTGTATTGTGATACCTAAAATTCTGATATACTACATACATATACGAATATTTAATAATCAGACACACAAAACATATAATTCTGCTCAATACACAGGTCAGTTATGTACCTATGTGTTCAAAATTATGCATCTCTGCCACTGATACCTACTTCTTTAATGTAAGCCTTATGAAACTATTAAATCATCCTATTGATGTTAAAGGATTGTGTTAGACATTGTTTATTCGTCAGTCTTTCATTATAATACGCGACATACAACAAGGAAGATTAATGAAAAAATCCAACAAACCTTTTTTACATTCTCTCTATACATCATTGTGAAGAGGCAATTACTTTGTAACCATAGTTTCACATGTACCCGTTAAGCGTTAGTATTGTTTGTGCATAGTTCTTTTAATACGTTGCAAAAAGTTTATTGATTGTGTGAATTTAATCACGTCATTTATTAAGTGTTTACTTCATTTCAAACAATGTCCAGTCACAGCAATCAAATTTCATTTTCTAGTGTTTTATGTTATTTTTATGCTGTCGCAATTAATCGTTTAGCTTTTGCAATTGTACGTTGAGAAATATAAAATCGGTTAATCTTGATTTTGTTTCCGTATAAAAGTATATTAGGAAATTTGTCGCTATAGTTTAATCTGTCTGCATTCAAATTTACTATTAACCAATATCAAATTTACTGCTAGAATGTTACATTAACCTAAATCTTTAATAAACATACAAGATAATAAGCTTTAAAATCTAAATGAAGCCATAATTTGGCTGTTTAAGTGTTTTTATGTAACTTTAAAATTATTATTTGTTACACTTATCTTCAAAATAGACATGAATCAGGTTTTGGATATTTAAATATCTATAAAAAATTTGGAAATAAAATTTGAGAACTTATAAAAAATTCAAAATAAGTAAATAATATTTTGGTTGTTTTAATACCTCCATGTTTTAAAAACAAAGGTGAAAAATGTTGAAGCACTCAAATACACATACAACTAAAATAACATAAAAATACATTCACTAAATCTTTATTACAACCCCTTTATACTTTTTATTACATTCTCCTTTCACGTTACATAGAGCACCGCTCCCATCTTTATAATAATTGACATATTGGTAACGATTAATATTTATTAATATGTAATTTAAAAAATCCTTTAAATACTTATAATCTTATCATATCCTATGACATAATGTTGGTCGAAGCCTTTGCTATACCAAAAAAAAAAACTAATTGATTAAATATTAAACACTTTTTGGTACAAAAACTTCTTAGTTATTTCTAAATTAAAGCTATGACATATTATATGACTACAATGAAATTTTTGATACGAATCTATATGTACAGAAAATTTTGTACAAATTCACTTTCATTTATTGTTATTCATTTTCTTATTTATTTAACGATTTACAAAAAATCATTCATAAAACGAAATCAATTAAATAAAAATCAAAATAAGGCATAATGTTTCTAAGAACGAAATATTCGGATTCCGAATTTGTACTATTATTGTTAGTATGTCCTAGAGAAACCGGTATAAATAATGTAAATCGTATGTAGTCTGAACGGTTAAGTATCTCCGTTGTTTGGTGGAGGTGTATTTTTCCTTGGAACGAACGCTGGTCTTTGGAAACCGGGCCTTAATGATTTGAAATAAACCTTCCTTTCCGTCGTCGATTTAGGAGATTCAGTCGTATAACTCTTAGTTGTTGTTCTGATGTTACCTATCTTCCTTCTAATATCGACCGGTACATTTTGTACTCTGTTTGCTGTAAGCCTGGATTTAGTTGGATTAAAACTTAATGTTTTATTTGCTTTCTTAATATTATTGTTTGAGATTGTTGCGTTTGCTTTCTTTGTTAAACGCGGTGTCGATGTTACTCTCGTAAAGTTGGAAGGTTTCATTATAGGTCTTCTAGGAAATCCAAATTTAGCTCTTTTAGCTTCTAAAAGTGAGAGTTTGGTCGTGGAAGTCTCTTCTGTAACTGTTTCTGAAGTTGCTTCAGTGGTTGTGACGGTTGTAGTATCAGGAACCCCTGTAGTGGATTGAATTGTTGATGGCGTAGATAGTAGAGCAATGATTGGACTTGTACTTAGAGTTTCTGTAGTACTTGGAGTTTCTGTAGTACTTGTAGTGGTTGTTAATGTTGTTGTAGTAAGTTTAGGTGTGCTAGATATAACAGTTATGTTTACAGGATACTTAATTGTAGACTCTTCTATAACAGTTGCGCCGCTAAGTTCTTTACCTTTCACAAAAGTAATTATGTTACGGCCCGTCTCAGGTTTCAATATATTTAACTGAACGATCTTAGCTTTCTCTTTTCCAGTATCTGAATCGTTAGTAATAGGCGCAGAATACACAACAAATGGTTGGTTTGTTTCTTTGACTTTACGAGCGGTGATCGGTTTTTCTGTTCTAAACAGTCCTTCTAGAGGTAACGTTGATGGATTTGTAAGCATCGAGCGTGGAGTAATTATTTCAAGTTGTTTAGCTGCTTTGGCCTGTTTCGCTTTTTCGTTTTCATAAGCGGCAGGTACAAATTGCCACTGTGCAAATAGAGGATCATCTTGTACTGCATTGTCTCTTTTATCATCATTGACGTAGCTTAAAAATCCATCATGCGATAAATGTTCTATTTTACTTTTAATAATACCATTTCCTTCGGAAGTCCTTTTCACGTGTCTATAGGCTTCGTTAATACTTTCCGAAGTAACTAGATTTTCTTTTGGTATATCGAGATAATTGAGAGCTCTCGCATTTCTTGCCTCGTCGATTCTTATAGGATTATCAGGAGGATTTTCTACAGGGTATATATGTCCAAATTTCGTCAGATATATTGGGATTTCGTCCTCAACTATCTTTATAAGGCTGAATCTGCTGACTTCACCTATTTTATTAACAACTGGTTTCTTTTCTACTTTGATGGGGCCTTCTTCAATTAGTGTCGTTTCATTATTTTTGTTTATACGGTGTTTATCTAATTTTGATGATACCTCAACAACTCTACTCACTGAGAATAATTTATCGAACTGAGTCTTTATTATCGGCGGTGCTGGTGTAGTAGTAGTGGTGGTGGTGGTTGTGGTAGTACTGGTAGTTGCAGCCACTGTCGTCTCTGGTAATGGTTCTGAGGCAATTTCAGTTATTACTTCAGTTTTAGTAGTACCTGTTGTAGTCGGGGCAACAGTAGGTTCGGGGATAGTTATATATTGTGAATTAGTTTTAATATCTGGTGTCGTTGGTATAGAAGTAGTGTCTTCGCTGTTTAGTAAATAATCATCTATCTTAGTGTCTCTTTCTATTATCACTGTGGTAGTTTCAATTTCTGCTGTATTTGTCGTAGGAATATCATTTGAATTTACATTATCCTGTATAATGGTAATTGCTTCTGTCTTGGATACATAATCATCTTCGGTTGCAATTGTAGTCTCCCCTTCAGTTGAACGAGCTGTTGTTGTAGTGATCTCCTTTATACTTTGTGTAAATGGAGTTTGAGTGTTGTTCTTTGTTGTCAACGTAGTTTTAGGTCTTGGTGCTGATACTGGACTGTTATATCCAGGAGGAACATTTTGTACACGTTTCTTAGTACTATTAACGGGTTTATTGCTAGTAAATCTAGGAAAACCACCTGTAATATTTTGTGAATTACTTTGAGGATTACTAAATCTCCTCGGGAGCTCTGTAGTGGAGGTTGAACTGCGGAATGTATTAGCATTTAGTATTCTTGGTCTAAAAGGTATTTTTCTCGTAGTAGAAGTAATTTTTGTTTCTGGAAGTTCTTCGTCATACACTTCTTCTTCTTCCTCCAATATCTCTTCTGGTTCTTCATTAAAGGTTTCATCTTCCGTTTCATCTACGTAGTCGGGCTTTTTATTAAATAGTTGGTTTTGAGGAACGAATACAAATGGATTTTCAGGTTCTTCTTCAAGAAGTTCTTCATCTTCATAATATTCTTCTTCCTCATATACTTTTGGTGTTGTTTTAGTAACAGTGAATGGTTTTCGTGTAAATATTTTTGATGGGAATGGGCTTCTTGTTACTGATGTTGATGGTTTAAATGATTCTCGCTCAACAGTTTTAGGACTTGTGTATGCACCAGGATTATATTTTCGACTAAAAGTTCTGCTGCTAGAAGGTATAGAAGACGCTGTTGTCGATGTGAATATTCTTTTCGACGGTCGATATGGTACTCGAGTTCGCACTGATGGTGATGTAAGCTGAGTAGTACTTGTAGTAGTTGTTTCTATTTTTGCCTCCGTTGTAAATGTTTCATTGCTTAGGTATGTTTCAGTTGTAAATGTTTCATTAGAAATTTTTAAGTTATTTTCTTTTTCATCTAAAGATTCAGTCTCGTTTGCAATTTTCATTTCCGATTCTGGATTATTTATAACAGTTGTTGTTTCCTCTAAAAGCGTATTATTTGGAGTTTCCATAATTGTAGAGTTTATTTTTAGTTCTAATTCATGATTCACTTCCATAGGGTTTATATCGAAAGGTTCTGGGATATCTTTTGTGTCTTTAGGTTCTTCACCATTTAGTTCTAGAGCCTTAGTTGTGAGATCTTTACTATCAGTTACAGTTTCTGTTATAGTTTTTGTGACTTCTTGTGTAACTAAAGAAGTCTCTGATGAAGAAATATATTGATTTTTTTCAATAACTTCTGTAGGTGTTTCTAATGTGACGATGGTATCGATTTCTATAGGGTCAGTAGAATCAGTAATTGTCTCTGTTATTTGTTCGGTAGTGATAGTGGTCGGTGTAGAAGAAGTCGATACTGAAATTGTGCCTCTGGTCTTATCTCCATAATTAAGAATAGTTACAGTAGTTGTTTCTTTGAGAGAATTAAAGGAACCTATAGATTTAGCAACAATTTCTGGTAAATCATCAATAGGTTTAATTTTTTTTCTTATTATTTTCCGGATTCTTGGGATAGTTGTCGTAGTAGGTTCACTTGTTTCTTCAACATCATCAGCTGTAGTTGTGGATGATGTCTTTTTTCGGATAATTCTAAATTTTTTCCTTCCATTATCAGCTATAGTGGTATCGTAGGTAATAGCGTCATCAGAAATCGTAGACCCTACTGTTGTGGTTGATTTTGTTGTTTCTTCTACTTCTTCAACATTTTCTTTATGTTCTTTTTCTGCTATAGCACTTTCGGAAAGATATATATCATCATTTTTATTGTCTGTTTCATATTCTTCATTTTTATACGTAGTAGGTTGCTGAGTAGTTGAAAACCGAGAAAGAAAAGGTAGCTTTCGTGCTTGAATAACAGGCTTGTTTACTGTCACTGTTGGTCTCGGTCGACCAAACGGTAAACGCGGGCGAATTCTTTGAGTCACAGTTTTCTGATTATTATCATCAAGATTTTCACTATCTACGATAGATGTATCAGTTGCGAAAGTGAAAGGACGAGGTGTAAATCTAGCGAATGTTGGTCTTCTCTGACCAACAGTCCCTAAAGCTGATACTTTTGATGCAGATTCAGTTGTCAAATTAAGCGTAAACCGGCTTTTTCCTCTTGGTAAACTATTTGTACGTTTTGTGTCAATCGTTGCTGCAGAAACTTCACTATCATCCACAGTTGTCTGTCTGGAATTTATATCCGGACTAGGACTTAAGATTTTTTGGATTTCAAATGAAGGTGTATTATCTTCTGGAATTAATAAGATGTCTTCGTCCGTATTTAACTCTGGTCTCAAATCACCTCTGGATGTAATTGATGCTGCTGCTGGCACTGAATCTTCATTTTGTATTGTTTCCGACATTTGAAACCTATCCCTAGACTTTATTCTACCAGTTTCTCCGTTTTCATCTACCCCATCTAATTCAAGACTATCAGGAGTAGTTGATCGCATTTTTCTCAAAACAAAATCATTACTTTCAGAATCCGAAGATATTTCGTTCGAGCTTGCCAAAGGCTTACGACGACGGAAAGCATAATTCCTGGAACTTACCTGGGTTGAAGACGGTGCTGGAGTTGTCGAAGCTGTAGTTGAAGTAGGACCACGACGTCTTAAAATTGGACGACGTGTCGCGAGGCTGGACGGAGCAGATGATGTCGTCGTCGTTGACCTCAAAATTAACCTGGTAGTTGTAGTCGGAGTTGAAACAGTTGTGATCTCAGGAGCTTCGGTTGTCTGAGCGGCGGTTGTTTCAGGGACGGGAGATTCGTTTTCCGAGAAGCTCAGAGAGTTAAGTAAGGAGGATATTTGGACAGCGAGGACAGTAGTAGGTTCCGGGCTACTTGGTTCTTCGACGGTAGGAACGGTTGTTGGTCGTATTCTTGACACAGTGGGAATAGGACTACTCTGTTCGTCAAAAGGAGATATGGTTGTGGATCGAGTACGAGCTATTGATGTGTATTGTGGTTGGGAAGATATTTCTTTTTCTAAAACTATCTGTTGCTCTTCATCTTCGGATTCACTCTTTTCATATCTGAAATAGATACAATTTCAAAATTGTAATACATCCTCTTTAATACCAATATTTTAAAAAAAACAATATTAGTTTTTTAATTTAAAACAGCAAATGACAAATTTTCATTAGTTAATTATTGCCCTAACAATATTTTAGTTTCAGTAAGTATATACAACGCTAGATAGTAGTAAATTAATTGGATTTGCTTACTGAGTAGTAGTTGTTTCCTCCGTGGAAGGACGTTGTCTTCTTATTGTAACATATTCGGGAACATTTTCACGTCTCGCATTAAGTATATCCAATGAATTTAAAGTTTCTGGTTTCGTCACTATAGGCTCTTGACGTTCGAATAGTCCATTCCTAAAATAAAAATTACGTATGAACTTCTTCAGTGTCTAAACTCCCGTTTGCTTAGAATCACATATGTATGTTAAACGATAATGTGATCGCAGTTAAAAGATTAACTTAAAACAGAAATTTGGTTATTAAATGTAGCTACCTGAACTCTTTGAATTATAATAATAATAAATAAATAAATCCACAAAAACCAAGCATTTATCTTTAACAAAAGCTCAGACTCTTTTTAGAATTAAGGTCCTTATACTCGATTGCATTATATATATCAATAATTCTCGTGGCGGGACTGATGAAACTTACAATTTATAACAATAATCAACATTGACAACCATTTAATTTGTAAAAGTGTTGAGGCCATTAATCGAAATATAAATTATCCTATCTCTCAAGTTGGACCAAAATATAAATAAATGCCAACTTTGATGAAGATTGGTTGGGTAGTTTCGGAGGTTATCGTGGACAAATATCTTTAGGTGTTTCCTAATCTTTAAGTGTATCCAAAGGGAGATTTAGACTAGATTTCGATTTTTAGATTAGATTTTTATTTGATGAATTAGATTAGGGAGACAGATGTAGTAATTAAATTGACTTACGCAAGTTTGTTGATGTACGCTTCTTTAGCGGCTTCGATCAGTGGGTATGGTTTGCCATGGCATGTTCCTCGGAAGTCATCATTATCAATTGACCAGAACATAATACCTGGAATATTATTCGCAAATGTGAAACAATATACAGATTAATTTTAATTGAAGTGATTATAATCCTTATTGAAGAGAAGGAAGTTCTATTTGGCTGTTTAACAACTAACCCAAATCTTTATTTATTTTTATATCATTGAATTTGAGAATCGGTCCTTATTTTATTCCTGTTACTACATTCGAGTATTTCACCAATAGTCGTTTGTAATTCGTGTATACGAATTTAGCAGAGCCTTCGAGAACATATCTTCACTCACTAAATAATTAGCTCATATTAAATTGGAAATTTCATAAAAAGTATAAATGAAGTCAAACAAACCTCCAAGTCCATTTGCAGCTACGTATTCTGCCTTCTTTTTCACAATATCTATATCATCATAACCCACCCACTGCTTGCCCTTAAACGCAACTGGTCCCATAGCTTGAGGGTTCGGGTGCATTACAGTCCATTCTTCCTCTTCTTCGTCGGAATATTCTTCAGAATCTTCATCAGAATCCGCGTTACGCTTTTTAGTTTTCGGCATAAGGGCTTCGCAAATCTGAAATATTTTCGTTAATAATTACATAACGCAATTTTATTTCATTTGAAATTCTAATATTTAGTCGTAATTAGGTCCTTAACCTAACTGAATAGTGGACGACAATACTTCTTGGCAGCGGCTTTTGCAATTTCTTAATTTTAATCTATTTTACGAGTTCTAACAAAATAATTCTTTTAAATTGTTTATATTTGAATTACATCATAATTATATTAGCATGTTTATTTTTAATGTGAAGTAATTAGATCATAAATAAAACTGTTGACATTAAATATATGTATTCTTAATAAGAGAGAGATGTAAACAAAGTAATATTTAATAAACTAATATATATTAAATTTGCAATGATATTATAATACGGATGAATAGTATAACAATTCTACATAGAACAAGTAAAAAGCAGTCCAATTTAGCTGATTGTTATTTACAGATTCTTTGACTATTAATTAAACAAAATGGTTTTAACGAAAATGTCACTTATTATACAATATAGTTCTTATAACTAACTTTTGTTCACACAATTGCTAGGTGTGCTTCACCCACCTCATAGTATGCAAGGTATCCTTTCTCCCTTGTAGCTTCTCCTTACAAGCGATAAGTCCTTCCGGCCGCTTGGTAAACCTAATAGAGTTAAGTTAGAAATAAGTTAGTCTTAAGTCAGACTTTGTACTGAATAAACGTCGTTCCGAATTAAAATCTCTTTAAAAATTTCCGCTGGTCGCAAACGATTTGACTACCTACAACGCTTTATCGTGTCCATACAACTTACACTATCAATAATATTGAAAAAGGAAATTATGTAACATTAAATATTTATAAACATTTGAAAAAAAATAGAACAAGAATAAGTAGTGCGTGGAGACCCACCACGCGGAAGAAGTGAAACTTCGTAATGTGGAAATTAAAATAGGAAGGGGTAGAAATTGAGTTTTAATGAAATCATATTGTTTCTTTAAGACAATCTTTATTAACATTGCTTACACACAATTGATCGCATCTTTTAATTATCATTTTCGAGTGGAGCAATATCCAAATCTATAACATTTACAATGGGATTTTTCTCGCTCTGTCTCTTTCTATTCCCCCTCCCCAGGAGCGTTGAACGTTTAACGCAACAGTGCTTTCATACGCCCTCCATGGAAGCGTTAAACGTTTAACGCAACCTTGTTGGAAGACGCTTTACAAGTTTCACTTCAATAAGTTGAAAAGTGGAAGTCATCTATAAAAACTAAAATTAACCTATGGAAAAGCAAACAAGATGACAAATATAATCAAGAATATTAAAACATAATTAACTCAATGTTGTTTAAATAGTCATGAATATGTAATGTGTTTAATTCTCTTTTGGAATTTAAAAGCTCAATGGTCAAATATGTTTAGATGTGATCTCATTGTACAAACGACTCTTACCTACAATTTGATTGTAGTATAATAAGAAGTATTATTCTTGTAAGCCTTAAAAGGATACAGAAGAAAGAAAGAAATATTTTATTCATAAAGCACAACATAAAATACAAATATACAAGAATGGACAAAAATATGCATATCTGTGCGTTATGAAATGGTGTACAGCTCAACATATGCTAGCGTTATGAGAAACATTTAGCGCTGATTTTCAGCTGGAATTCAATGCAAGTCACGGTGCGTAAAAATAAAAATAAAAATGATAAAATATAATGTATATAGGGAAGGTAAGTAATGTACATAAAATAATACGGTACATAAAGAGGTAATAAGATATATAGGTGAAATTAATAAAATAAAAAATGTAGGATACACAAAACAACATACAAGAGAAGCAATTGCAGGCGTCACTAAAATATATATGCAACTCGAATTGGATGTAAAACCTTTAGTCTACAAGCATTGCGATAATAATAAAAACTTTTTATAATGAATTTTAAATGTAAGTAATGCGTTGAGTTTCGCATTGGAGGAGGTAGGTCGTTCCAGCATTTGGTAGCAGCGAACTTAAAACTGCCCCGAAATGAGGTGGTAACATGGCGATGAGTACATTACATATAATTAGAACCTCTAGTTCTGTAACTATGCAGATCTCTCGCCCAAACTAGTTTCTCATAAAGGTATTCAGGCTTCCCGGTTTTTATCACACCGAATGATAGTGGGGCTAGCTATAACTGCCTCCTATTTTACATTTTTACGAGTTGTCCTTGGTTAAAAAAAATCCATACAGGCAATCCATAAACAAAAATGGTGTTAAAATTTAGACTAGCAAGGATAAAGATGAAGACATTTGCAAATAAACGTTTATTTAGGTGAAAAATAACTGTTTCTTTTATAATATGCGCGTGCCTCACCTGAGCCAGGGTCAGGAGTGGTTGGCGGCTCCGGAGTTATTATATTCCACGCTGGTGTTGTACTTGTTAAAGCATTCTGGCGTTTATTTGACCTTTGAAAAATACAAAAAAAAATGTTAAAATATCATCTACCCTGTCACTTTAGACACTAAACTCTATTTAACAAATTATCAAGAAATCATGAAGAACCATACTTATATTACTTTAGTGGTTTAACGACTCCAATAGCGAAACCATACTAAGATTTCCATTGTAAAAGCATATCGGACCAAAATTTGACTGCATGTATAGTGGCTTGACTTGGCAGATCTCTGATTCTACCGATATGTTAAGTGTTAAAAATGCGACTCTAACAGAGGACTTACTGGGCATACTTTATATTTATTAATAAAGTCTTCCAAACTTAAAGGTATTAAAGCTAGCTTAAAGGTCTATTAATATTAAAATTATAAATACAAAATTTAATTGTAATTACTTGGTGGTAGTCGGTTTGGGAGTGGTAGTCGTTGTGGTTGTAGTAGTTGTTGTTGTAGTTGTACTCTTTGTAGTCTTCGGTCTATTCTTCCTCCTACTTCCTGAACGCGAAGAAGATTTCGGTTTTTCTCTGGTTATCACATTATCCGTTGATCTAAGAATAATAAATGTTCACGTGAGTTATAGATTAAAACTGCGTCTTGCTCTGGTATTCATTTTTATAGTATACCAGCTGTGCCCGCCACGCGTTGCTGTAGCTCAGTTATTATATGTTGAATTTTAATACGATAAAGTATTTGCGTGGTGCAATGAGAGATGAGATCTATGAGATATCTGTAACAGTCGGTCCTACAGTTTGCTGTTAACAAACTAATTTAACGCTCCATCTCTTCGGGACTGATGAAACTTACAATTTATAACAATAATCAACATTGACAACCATTTAATTTGTAAAAGTGTTGAGGCCATTAATCGAAATATAAATTATCCTATCTCTCAAGTTGGACCAAAATATAAATAAATGCCAACTTTGATGAAGATTGGTTGGGTAGTTTCGGAGGTTATCGTGGACAAATATCTTTAGGTGTTTCCTAATCTTTAAGTGTATCCAAAGGGAGATTTAGACTAGATTTCGATTTTTAGATTAGATTTTTATTTGATGAATTAGATTAGGGAGACAGATGTAGTAATTAAATTGACTTACGCAAGTTTGTTGATGTACGCTTCTTTAGCGGCTTCGATCAGTGGGTATGGTTTGCCATGGCATGTTCCTCGGAAGTCATCATTATCAATAGACCAGAACATAATACCTGGAATATTATTTGCAAATGTGAAACAATATACAGATTAATTTTAATTGAAGTGGTTATAATCCTTATTGAATAGAAGGAAGTTCTATTTGGCTGTTTAACAACTAACCCAAATCTTTATTTATTTTTATATCATTGAATTTGAGAATCGGTCCTTATTTTATTCCTGTTACTACATTCGAGTATTTCACCAATAGTCGTTTGTAATTCGTGTATACGAATTTAGCAGAGCCTTCGAGAACATATCTTCACTCACTAAATAATTAGCTCATATTAAATTGGAAATTTCATAAAAAGTATAAATGAAGTCAAACAAACCTCCAAGTCCATTTGCAGCTACGTATTCTGCCTTCTTTTTCACAATATCTATATCATCATAACCCACCCACTGCTTGCCCTTAAACGCAACTGGTCCCATAGCTTGAGGGTTCGGGTGCATTACAGTCCATTCTTCCTCTTCTTCGTCGGAATATTCTTCAGAATCTTCATCAGAATCCGCGTTACGCTTTTTAGTTTTCGGCATAAGGGCTTCGCAAATCTGAAATATTTTCGTTAATAATTACATAACGCAATTTTATTTCATTTGAAATTCTAATATTTAGTCGTAATTAGGTCCTTAACCTAACTGAATAGTGGACGACAATACTTCTTGGCAGCGGCTTTTGCAATTTCTTAATTTTAATCTATTTTACGAGTTCTAACAAAATAATTCTTTTAAATTGTTTATATTTGAATTACATCATAATTATATTAGCATGTTTATTTTTAATGTGAAGTAATTAGATCATAAATAAAACTGTTGACATTAAATATATGTATTCTTAATAAGAGACTGATGTAAAAAAAAGTTATATCTAATAAATTAATATATATTAAATTTGCAATTATCTTATAATACGAATGAATAGATAACAATTCTACATAGAATAACTAAAAAGCAGTCCAATTTAGGTTATTGTTATTTACAGCATCTTTGTTTTTTGTTTGTTTAAACACTTTAGCCTCTGGAACTATCGGTCAGATTTGAGTTTTTTTGCATTTTAGTTTACTTATTGAAGAATATTTTAGAATATATAACACCACGCTATAATTATTAGGAGCGGAAAAATTACTATATAAAATGTAGGTTAGAACGTGCGTTAAACGAGAACAAGGAAGCAGAGGACGGAAAAAAAACTATGTACGTGTAAAACCGTAGAGCATAATTAATATTAAAATAAAGTGACAATTAAAGTAAGATTTTTTTGAAGTGAAAACTTTTTTAGGCGCGTTTTGCAGTATTTGTTGATAGGAGATAAACTTCTGATTTCGCGTCATGACATGGTAGTAAGCGTGACCGACCGTTTTGAGTTGTACTGAGATTGTGAAGCTTATCATATGTTTTGATTACTTAATAAAATATATAAAAATGTGTTTATTATTGCTCCGAGTGCCAATAGATGTGAAAAATCAGTTAAATGTTAATAATTTTAATAGGTATACAAATTATAAGATAATTCAGACTATAATTAATTTAAAAATTCAAGAGAAAACAGATATTCTATTGTTTTGAGTTTTTAATTCTGTAAGCAGTCCTTATGAGACTGCCTCGTTTTTTATTACCTGGCAACACTCTAAGGTGTCCCTCGATAAACTGGGACAAACGTAATCGCAAGGACGTGAAAAAAAAAAAAAAAAATGCCAACTTTGATGAAGATCGGTTGGGTAGTTTCGGAGGTTATCGTGGACAAATATCATATATCTAGGTGTTTCTAAAGGGAGCTTTTTCAGATGTACTAATTAAATTGACTTACGCAAGTTTGTTGATATACGCTTCTTTAGCGGCTTCGATCAGTGGGTATGGTTTGCCATGGCATGTTCCTCGGAAGTCATCATTATCAATAGACCAGAACATAATACCTGGAATATTATTTGCAAATGTGAAACAATATACAGATTAATTTTAATTGAAGTGGTTATAATCCTTATTGAATAGAAGGAAGTTCTATTTGGCTGTTTAACAACTAACCCAAATCTTTATTTATTTTTATATCATTGAATTTGAGAATCGGTCCTTATTTTATTCCTGTTACTACAATCGAGTATTTCACCAATAGTGGTTTGTAATTCGTGTATACGAATTTAGCAGAGCCTTCGAGAACATATCTTCACTCACTAAATAATTAGCTCATATTAGTAAATTGGAACTTTCATAAAAAGTATAAATGAAATCAAACAAACCTCCAAGTCCATTTTCAGCTACATATTCTGCCTTCTTTTTCACAATGTCTATATCATCATAACCCACCCACTGCTTGCCCTTAAACGCAACCGGTCCCATAGCTTGAGGGTTCGGGTGCATTACAGTCCATTCTTCCTCTTCTTCGTCGGAATATTCTTCAGAATCTTCATCAGAATCCGCGTTACGCTTTTTAGTTTTCGGCATAAGGGCTTCACAGATCTGTAATATTTGCGTTAATAATTACATAACTCTATTTTATTTATTTTTAAATTATAATGTTTAGTCGTAATTAGTTCCTTAACCTAACTGAATAGTGGACGACAATACTTCTTGGCAGCGGCCTTTGCAATTTCTTAATTTTAATCTATTTTACGAGTTCTAACAAAATAATTCTTTTAAATTGTTTATATTTGAATTACATCATAATTATATTAGCATGTTTATTTTTAATGTGAAGTAATTAGATCATAAATAAAACTGTTGACATTAAATATATGTATTCTTAATAAGAGACTGATGTAAAAAAAAGTTATATCTAATAAATTAATATATATTAAATTTGCAATTATCTTATAATACGAATGAATAGATAACAATTCTACATAGAATAACTAAAAAGCAGTCCAATTTAGGTTATTGTTATTTACAGCATCTTTGACTATTAATTAAACAAAATGGTTTTAACGAAAAGGTCACTTATTATACAATATAGTTCTTATAACTAACTTTTGTTCACACAATTGCTAGGTGTGCTTCACCCACCTCATAGTATGCAAGGTATCCTTTCTCCCTTGTAGCTTCTCCTTGCTCTCCCGGACCATCAGCAGGAGATCCGATCTCTACAGCATCCTCATTGAACAGCGTGTAAGATCGTCCATAAGTTGGAATACCCAGAACAAGCTTGTCACGGTCTACACCGTTCTCCAAATAAAATTTGATTGTATAGTCCTGGGGGAAAAAATGAGTTTGTTATGTTTTTAATGGGAAATGCACGTCACCTTTCACCGTTGGCAAGACGTTTCGACGCCATAAATCTTGAAGAAACCTAGACAAATTTGGCATAGGGTAGGAATGACTAGCCTTAAGTAGGAGAGTATAATTGTTTGAATAAAATCGCGTATAATGATACCAATACAGATAAACGTCTGTCCATTTAGTTGGTTATATTACGGTAATAATACGAAAGCAGTTATTGGTTTCAGCTATTTGTAAGTTGCAATGTCCATTGAATCGTTCATTAGAACTCGTGGTGGTATAGTGGTTTGGTGGCATGTACCAAGGAATTTTTCGGAATTCGCGTACATTTACTAATTTAAATTGATAACATTATCGACTGACGGTGAAGGAAAACGTCTTGAGAAAACCTGAACCTGAGAAATGTTCTTATAGTACTACTATGTGTGGGAAAGCAGAACTGTGGATTTCTCAGAGTTTGAAATCACCGATACATCGTGAGCTGGCGTGGTGATTATGCCCAAACCTTCCTTCGGGAAGAGGCCCATGGCCTTGCAGTGGGTCTCTTACCGGCTGATGATGGCTGTTCATTGAATACCGTTTAGATTCCGTACCTATATTTTTGTTGGTGTTTAGCTAGTGAATCGGAGCTTCTAGTGAAAGAAAACATGAACATGATGATACCAAAGGATGGTGGTAGGATTTATATCTAAATCCGTCTAGCTAGCTACAATCTTCAAGTTAAAAATCTGTCAACAAACACCAGTCGGTGTGTTCCTGCAGCAGCACTTGAGAACCAGCCCCTTCAGGATTAGCGTGTTTACCTTCTAAGACCACGTCGTGATTAAACATTAAATAAGATTGCGATCAAACACTAAAACCTATAAAGTATTTAAAAAAAAAAACTAATATACTGATAAGATCCTTCATACAAAAAAAAAACAATTTTTGTTACGTCTAATTTTAAATCAGTGATATCTTTAAATGTATTTATTGAGATAATACGATGATTTATGGTAATAGCAGATAATAGTAATGATTAAAGATTATTTTCGATCTACATTAAATTTCTCATGTACGTAAAAACATCAATTGAATAAGGATGAATACTATATTGATCAAAATGGCATCGCAACTCGCCAATACTTTTTTAAATAATATTTTAAAATAAATGATTACAGTGGATTATCCTTAGAATAAAAAGATATACTATAGACTTTTCTGTAGGCATTTTTAAGATGTGCAAATCCGTGGTACATCATTGTACGCCATAAGGTTTAGTTAACGTTAAAGTAGACATTCAAAATCTTCTTACTGCTTATAATACATAAATTTCCATTTCTTTCAATTTTACATAAATACCATATACATGTACATCTTCTGAATGAATGAAATTCATTGAACGTTGGTGAAAGCCGTATCCATTGTGCAGTTTAGAAATACATGGTGACACACAGACAGACGCGAAAAGTGACTTTGTTTTATCACATCTATATATCAATTAAAAGAGAAAAAAAACTAACAATGTTTAGCTCAGTGTCTACGCTGTACTCGTTGGGTTCCTCGAGCGGGTAGAGCGGCGCGTGATGGTTCACCGCCGGTTCGAAAGCTGAGTGATAATCGTACGAAAGCAGGTTCATCCAGTCCAAGTATCTGAGGAGATAAGAGCAATATTATTAATCACTAGCACTCAACCCGCGGCTTCGCACGCGTTTTCCATGCAATATTTTTTTGACCCTTTATTTTATATCTAAACTAGCTGGCACGGCAGACGTTGTCCCGCCCTGATTAAAAATAAATCCTTGATAAATTATATACCAAAACGTTCCTCATGAATCACTTTAACCACGGGTGAAAGCCCGCATGAAAATCCGTTCAGTAGTTTTTGAGTTTATCGCGAACAGACAGACAGACAGACAGGCAGACGTGGTAGAGGTCTTCATTTTATACTATGTAATGATGTGCAAAACAAAAACTGACTGATGGAAAATGGCGGCTTTCCATAGAAACTTTCCCACTTTTTTAAGGGTTTATTTCCAAAAATCCTTGTAGCTCACATACAGTGTAAATTCATAGGGACTGCTGATAGTAGTGAAAATTCAAAACAATTGAATAACTGTGTTATTTTTCGACTATTTAAATTAATTATATTCTAAATTATTTGAATTTCATAATTTGCAAAATGTTTCTACTGTTTATGTTATACAGTTTATTAATTAATTAAAAATATGAGGAGCTGTACAAGCTTAATACCATTGCTATATGTACACAGGCCGCTACAGGCCATCGCTAGTCTGACGCAAGCGCAATACGTCACGAGCATGTCGAGGTCATCGGTGACCAAAAATCACTCAGTTTGGACTCAGTTTTTGGATTAACAAGATGGCGGATGATGTAACTGTAGCGCCAACAGTTATTTCATTCGATTTGTATTGCACTTGAAGACTGTTGCTGACACGAACGATAACTTGGAAAGGTTTTTTATTTATATGAGCGTGAAGTTCATTTATATACTACACGAGTAATGAATATCGCGAAATAAAAATATATATTAAAAAACGTCGTAATATAATAATACAACTAGTAATTATTCTTTAATTTAATCACTTCGCAACCATCGAGCCTTGAACTTTAAAGATGTTACCGGTTAAGGAGTCATCTCACGTGTCAATGTGTTAAAACATGTTAGAATAAATATTGACCGCAGCCTGACTACATAATTAAAAATTGGTCGGCCAGTTATACGAATTACCAATATTTAAATACTAGGAACAATAATAAATTGGTCATTCCATGTTTCAGGCTCACTAAGACCAATAACTTTCTTTTTTTTTTTCGAACTGACTACGCTATTGACCAAGCAAGGTCTTAACAGCTTCACCGGACTACTAGACCAATAAATAACAATGTCCAATGTCTTTTAGGTAATAGTGTTAGGTTTTATAATAAAGTCCCAAAGAACATTACCGATTTGCCTGATAGTGAGTTTAAGCACCGTGTCACATCGGTTTTAATGTCTACAGGCTATTATAGGGTGGATCAATATGTGCACGATGGTGTCGTCTGGAAATGATGCCAAATCTCTGTGTATCCACCAAAAACGAATGCGATTAAAGTTTGTGAAAATATGTATAATGAAAAGTTAAATCAGATCTACTTTCTTGTCAGTTCTTCTCGATGACTGGGTTGTCTCCCTCCCTCCCACTCCTTCCCCCAAACACAGGCTGGTATCGCACTTTCAACTCCCCTGATGTTGTTTGTGTCTATGGACGGAAGTGATCACTTAACATCAGGTGACCCACAAGTCCGTTTGCCAGTTATGACATAAAAAAAAAGTTTTCACGTTCATAAGCACCTTCTCAGGGTTTAAATTTAATAAAGTATTTTTGATTTTGATTTTAAAAACTTTAAATTTATCTCTAAATGAAGGTTAAATAAATAATATAAATAGATACACATATTTTAATAACACCTTCAAACAAGTAGATGTTACCTGTTCGTCCTTACTAATATTATAAACTAGTTTCTGTTTCACTCGCATTAATCTAGATCTGGCTATCTCTTTAAGGGTAGAAGTGTACTTTCTCTGGATTAAAAGTACTCTACGTCGTTTTCTGTACTCCTGACAACGTGTTGGCAAAATGTCATAATTATCGGTTTTTTTTTAAATTGTATCACGGCAAAATGACTGCACTGTGCCTGATGGTAAGCACAGTATAATCCAAAAACAACGGCATTAAGTCCATTTATTTGTATACTTTACTCTCGTACTTAAGTGGCGTCGTTTTAAAAATTATCATAACTTTTGAAAGAGTAAACCGATTTTAATGAAACCAAGACTAAATGCTACTTGAGGATATCCTTTATGATTTTCTGGTTGAGGTTGTGAACGCAGTACTTTAGCAGTGACGCGTGTTCCAAACAGACAGACAGACATTCTAAAAGAGATTGAAATGTATTTTGTTGCTTATACCAAGACATCTGCACCATATTTTTCCTTTCAAAAAGTTGTCGAAGTTGCGATCAAATACTCGTTTATAATAGAATACGAATGTGGATTTAGCGATTGCATTTTTTTATATTGTTGACAATAGGAATAATAAAGTACTGTACCAGCTGATAATTTATAGACCTCTGTCGAAAATAAAAGAAAAAGTTGGTGTATATTTTTTTTGATAACAAGTACCACGAAACTGACGTTATTGGAGCAACTAATTATCCGAGTGAATTAAAGACGTGTCCGTAAAACTGTAATCATTAACGTATTAGTTTGGACTACCTGTTTCGCATTCTGATTTAAGTGACATTCCAGACGTTGCAGTATATTTACTAATTAGCAAGCGGTCCAGTATAATAGCGACTGGCGTTTAATACATTTTATTTGGCAATTCTTACTACACGGTGTATTTTTAATTCGACAAATTCGTACTATGTTAGACTCGGTTGTTGTGAAAAAAGTTTTTTTTTATTGTAGCACAGCAAAGTGACTGCACTTTGCCTAATGGTAAGCACAGTACAGTCCAAAAACAACGGCGACCACTGAGTGACACACTATCCATCGCCGGTCGCCCGCGTAACGAAAGTTTTCCCTACCGTGCCATAAGAAGTTCCAATTTAAAAATACTTGCACGTGTTAATTTATCGTAATCCAGGAAATATTGTAGATACATTCACTAGCATCCATTTTTCATATATATATGTTTTATATTTCAGCGTGTTTCCACTCATCACGCTGCTGACTCAAACCAAACTATTCGATGTATGAAGCAACATGACATTGAATTAAAAATGAGGCAACTGTCATGACATGGGTATTTCGAAACGACATATTTGCGTGCTTAGAGATTATTCATAACACGTTTATTTACTAATTCGTTTAGGCATAGTGCGTAATGTTAAAGCAACGACTGTGTGAAATACGAATAATAATGTACCTATGCCCTACAAAATAACCATTAATAGATTTTAGCATTCTACGTTCATAATGAACAATTAATTTAAACAACGAATACTTTTATATTCATGATATATAGAATAGAAAAGATGATATATAGAAATAGAGAGAGAAAATGCTATGTATGGGTATAAAGCATTTTTCTTACGTGACGATTTCTATCAGTTAACTCCTACCACAAGACACGATAAGAAATCTCATTCTAAAAAATGAAAGCGTACTCACTGGTTCAGAGTCTCCACATCGAAACCCTTCTCGATGTATTCAATGCCGGCAGGTACAGCCATAGTCAGTAATAGCCGAGGTTTCCCGGTCTTGTCTGCCTCCCTTTCAAACTCTTCGCGTAGTTCTCTCACGAGTTTCGCGTAGTTCTCTCGGTCTTTAGGCTTGCCACCATCGCGGAACGCTGGATACTCCCAATCGAGGTCGAGGCCGTCAAATCGGTTTTGTCTGAGGAACTGATGAAAAAAGGCTATTAGATCTTGGTTATTTTAATAGCATAGGACGGTATAGTTCAAAATCAAAATAAAATAAAATGTATTTATAGATAAAATCACATCTAAATTACGTTAAGCTGCGTCTTGTGAAGATTTTAAAACGTTAACTGAATGTAAACAACACTTTCGATACGGAAATCTCGTTACTCGTTTAAAAATCTAGTTATCGCGTAATATTCTTATAATGTAATGTAACGTGTTCATTTCACCATTACAAAACTAGATGAGCCTTTGAGCACGTGTTGAATAAATCTATACATATAATACGAACGTAAATCTAACGTGATTCTACTTTTTTATTTCTGTGACAAAACTTTTTATATCAAAAGCAGGTAAACGAACAGTTAAGTCACATGATGTTAAGTGATCACCCCTTTCCATAGACACTAGTACCCCCAAGGGAGTCGCAAGTGCGTTGCCAGCCTATGTATGGGGGAGGAGGTAGGGGTAGAGAAAGGGGGAACGGAAAGGAAGAAGGGAGGTGGGCCTCCGGAGCTCTCACTGACCGAACAACATTGCAAGCACTGTTACTTCACATCGGTTTTCTGTGAGAGAGTGGTACTATCCCGGGCGAGCCGACCCATTCATGCTGAAATTACTAATAGATACAGCGTCTCAACCACCTACAGGTTGTAGGCAACTTGTTGTAGGTTTCTTGTAATATTATAATTAAATGCATTTCAATCATTTTTAGGGATGTCTGTCTATCTGTTTGTTTGAACACGCATCACTGCTATAGTGCTGCGTTCACGATAATACCTTAATACGATTATACCATAAAGAATATCCTCAAGTATCATTTACTCATAGATTTATTAAAATTGATTCATTCTATCAAAAGTTATTGTAATTTTAATGACGACGTGACTTAAGTATGAAAGAAAAGTAGATAAGGATTTAAAATGTTGAGATGATTTTATTAGTCCCTGTTTTTTACATTATATTCCACGCGGACGGAGTCGCGGGCACAGCTAGTCAAACATGTGAATGAAAATTTGTTTAGTTGTACTTAAATTTTTAGTTATTGCCGATACTGTCTCGATACTGTTTTGTTTTTAATATTGAATTGTTGTGTTAAATCACGTATTCGATAATCATAACATTTAACTCCATCAAGTTTTTAAGACAAACCGAAAAAAAAGCAAATACTTAAACGATACAAAAACACAACTCTGAAGAAAGTTGAGAAATACCTGTCTACAAATATACAAACGACTGTCTTTAACAACAACGTGTCTAGTAATTGGCTGCCATTTTTTAAAGTAGACAGCCAATAGTAATTTAATACGAGTTAATAATACACTAGATCAGTGGTTGGCAAACTGGTCATCTAAACGAGCCAAATATGAACAATATAAAACTGTAATTTATTCCAAGAACCCTTTTAAAAGTAAGCGTTGCTTTAGTAGGTATGTGTTTCTATCGAAAAAATTACAATTTAAAGTACATTCTCAAGCTTAACTCTGCTCTATATCTTTTTTGCGAGCGACTAATCGTGCTATTGTGGCTTTCTAGAAGTATGCGTCTTTTCTGTAGGCTCGTTTGCTGTACGCTGTGTACAGAATAATAGATATTATTCCGTGTCTGCACAAAACACTTTAAGGAAGAGCCTCAACTAAGGAATGAAAGAGCCACATGGGGCCTGCGAGCCACGGTTTGCCGACAACTGCATTTGGTCATTGGTACAATTTATTTCGCGTGGAATAGTTAGTTTGGGCTAACACGCAGCGGAAGCTGTCAAAAGGGAAAATAACGATTTTGTAAAATTCTTAATTGGTGCTCCGCTCTTGTTGGTCTTAGCGTGATGGTGTGACCTTCCTCGGTAAACGAGCTATCTAACACTGAAATATTTTTTTCAAATCGGACCTGTAGTTCCTGAGATTAGCACGTTAAAGCAAACAAACTCTTCAGCTTTATAATTATAGATGAGAAAAACTCGAAAGAATTAAATGAATTTGTAAAAAGTTACCTTGATAGCATTTCTCACGAATTCCTTTCTCCTTTCCCTGGAGCCGACCATAGGAGAGAATCTACTGGAGCCTTCGTTCCATCCTCCAATAGCGAGGAGCGTCTTCAACTCTTTGTTGTAGGTTTTAAGACCGATGAACTTCGAGTAACCGCCTGTTGTTAAAGCAAGACGATTTCAAAATGTATACATAATAGTCACTTATCGAATATAGCGGTATATGCCATAAAAGCTTACAAATAACAAATATTATTAATATTCACTGTATATTAAAAAAAGTCATGCCAGTCAATATCCGATATAAGTGAAAACTCAAAACAATAAAATAACTGTTTTCATTTTTTCATTTTCATATCAATTATAGTATATAATTATTTAAAAGTTCGTGACTTATAAATTAAAATTATAGACATCTTTATACAGTTCATTACTTCATGAAACATATAATGGGCTGCAAAATATCAATACAAAATATCAATATTAGATATACACAGGTCCTTATACTACCCATCGCTAATCCGACGCAAGCCGCGCAAGTGCAATACGGTCGGTAACGCTTACTAGCATGTCATAACGTGAAATTTTAAATATATCGCTCGCCAAATAAATGCCGGTCAACGTCCCCAAATAAGATTTCACTTCAAAAAACGCTAAATGATAATACGTTTCAGTAACAATTTTCTAAAGATTTCGGTTCGCGTTTATATAGTGAATATATCCCCTTGCCAGTTCAATATTTTATTCATTATATTATCAGGGGATGAAGGCTTAGTTGATAACGTTTTCGGACACAGAGTCAATGGACGTAGATTCAAGTCTTAACAACTGAGTCGCAGCTTTCGGTAAAGGAAAACGACCTGATGAAACCATAGCATGGAGGTAGTTTTACTTAGTCCGCCTGGCTAGCCACCACCCTCAAGTTGACAATCTGTCTCCAAGCACCTGTTAAAGTGTTCTAGCAGCTGCATTTGAGAGCCAGACTAGGTTTAGCGTGTTTACTACCTTAGACCACGACGTTATTTAACATCAGATAGAATTGTGGTCGAACGCTTAAAACTAAAAAGTAAAAAAAAATTGGTTGTATGTAAAGTTGGTTTACGGATGATAATTTTATGTGATAACGACTCGGACGCATCGGCCGATGGATTGGAAATGTGATAGATTTGTCACAAGCGGAACTCTTAGGCCGATCGCGCCCCTGTCTGTCGCGCCTTGTTCCGCGCTCCCGCTTACACGCTCGGCTCAGGCGGAACGCGATAATGACTCATGCTTTTTCGTGCGTGCAGCCGACGTTCATCGATTTATAAGACGATATCACGTCAAAAACTTCTTTTTTTTATTATACTTATTGCGATGTATAATATGTTGCGTGTAAACTATATTCAAATAATGTAGGAAATTTATTTTATTTCGAAGGTCACATTACATACATATTTGTTGTATTTTTAATTATATTTAGTACAACAGTAATGGTAAAATAGTATTCGTATCTATTTTTGCAATAAAAAATGTTATGCGAACAGTAAAAGGGACAGTAATAAAATCTTACCTTTTTCAATATCTTGATACTTGTCGAAAGGCTTCAGGGTGTTGTCTTTAGTGAAGCCACCGAATGCATACACTAAATGCGTACATAAGTACGGGTTGATATTTTGAGGGTTAAACCGTGCTGTACCGGGACGATACACCGACCAGTTCGTGTAGTAACAGACGACACGTGGCTCGCTGGAAGACGCTGCGAAAAGAAACATAATAAGTTTAGATTACAGCGTGCGCTGGATTTTTCCGTATACAGATTACAGCGTGCTCCATCGACATGGAAGGTGGACTAAACATAGATTACAACGTGCACCAATTACGTGGAAGGCGGACTAATCTTAGATTACAGCGTGCATCATTTACATGCAACGCGCGATAGGGTTGGATTGTAATATGCGTCATCTATATTGCTCCTAGCAGTCAAATAATATCGATGTTTTTTGGCGACCTATCGTCCACGTCATTACTGCCATTGTCAAATATGTAATGAATATTACAAAAATCTTGTGATTACTTCAATGTTCTAATAAGCTATGGTGGTCTCTTCGTTAGATCTAGCCAGGGAATTTTTGTGGCATCTAAGAATTCATGCTTTTTTTTTTTTTTTCTTATGTCATAGGTGGCAAACGAACAGGTGGGTCACCTGCTGTTAAGTGATCACCACCGTTCATGGACACTAACAACACCAGAGGAGTCGCGAGTGCGTTGCCATCTTTTGGAGGGAAGGGTTAGGGGAGGGAAAGGGAGAGGAGAGGGGAGGGGAGGTGGGTCTCCGGCGCTCTCACTGACCGAACGAAACGCAATAATGCAAGCACTGTTACTTCACGTTGGTTTTCTATGAGAGGGTGGTACTCCCCCGGGCCAGCCGATCCATTCATGCTGAAACTAATAATAGTTTCAGCGTGGCTCTACCACCATTAACCGTGGAAATTATATTTCATCCACTACTCTTGTACACAATAGCCGAACTATAGTACGTATGAGTCAAAATAGCATCTACCCGTACCTTCCTTCGCGGGGAATAGTTACTTTGGGCTAACGCTAACACACAGCGGAAGCTCTTAAGAGAAAAAAAACCCCGATTTTGAAATATTCTTCATTGGTGCTCCGCTCCTATTAGTCTTAGCGTGATGATATATGCGCTATATAATGCTGAAAGATTTTTTTAAATCGGACCAGTAGTTCTTGAGATTACCCCCTACAACGTCGCAAACTTCACAAACTCTACCTCTTTATAATATTAGTATAGATAACACAAGATTATGAATAAAAGCCACTACACGACAGAATAAGAACCCGCCAAAAGTTCATAATTCCGATTGTACAGTTTAATTCATTCGACTGCACATTATAATCCCTATATGTTTTTCTTAGTGACATCGCCGAAGCATTTGCCGGTGTCAATGAAGCAGTTCTGATGGGCCTGATAATTCTAATTCAATTTTAAAAAGTCCTTTGATCTTTAATATTAACATCTTAGCGTTAATTCTTTAAATTATTTGCAAGAACGTTTCACGTATTTTAGTAACGACAAAATTTACTATTAATTTTATATTAACATGTTTTACTTTTTTTTTATATACATACTTGTTATAATAGATTTCAAAATAGTATTCTACAAAATATTGTATCTTTCAAAAATCGATTTTAATAGAATTTAACAAAGATAAGTACGTTGACCACAACGTTTGAAAATTAATTTAAAACTTCGCGGTAGAAAAATTGACACCATGAAACAAATTATATCATGGCATCATGTCGCGGTCGCTAAAATCCGAATCGCGCCTTAAATTACGTAAGAACTACTCATGGGTACTGCTCGATGTTAATATTACATAACGTTTGACTAATGAGTTACTGTTAAATTTAATGTATATAACAACTAATATGACAAACTGGACTTGGCAGGTGGCGCTGTCATTTATTAAGTGTTGTGTATCGCAGACTACAAGTAGATGTAACGAGTTTTAAATAGAACTCGGTTTGTGTTACTTTTATATGTGAACTTCGAAACCATATATTACCAACCATCCGTGACCTCGTCTGTTTTAAATTGGTATCAAAAATAAATAACAATAGAATACAGACTAGCGCTACCTAGTGGCGAGTTATAGTAAAATAAATTACCTAAAACAAGTTCCTATTAGATGTAAAGTGTAAAAGTAGTACAAAACACGTGCATAATCTCGCGCGATACAGTAACACAAAATCTTGCATCACTGCGACAACATTACACATATCACCTCCACACACGTGCACGCATACACGCTTACACATGCAAGTGGAAGGGTTTTATTTTTTTCCCTTATCAAACTGAAATAGTTTAGAATATTATCCGATACGAAATATATATAAGAGTTGTTGAGGTATGTATGCTTGGTACACATATATGTTTCAACAACTCATATATGTATGAATAGTTAGCTTAGCTTAGGTTAGCTCAGAGGCGTCGCGAATTGCATGTATCATGCAACAGCCAAAGCCGAGGTGTGCCGTGCACCCTTGAGCTAGTTGTCAAAATAAAATCGGCTGAGTGCCTTAAGCGCTCGGCTTAGTAGCCCGGTGAAGCTGTTAGACCTTGCGGAGTCCATAGCGTAGTCAGTTCGAAAAAAAAAACCTGCTTAATCTATTGAAGTTTTCCAATATCGAAAAATCAAAATTTACCAATAGCAACGTTTTAATAAATAAATAGGGTTCGTAAATATATAAAAATTAAAGAAATATGTATGAAATTAGGTTTCTATAGAGGTTTATTAATTAAATTAGGAAATGAAATTAGGTTTCTCTAGAGAGGTTTCTATAGAACATTCATTGATTCGTTCATTCCATAATTCGATAAACATTGGACCACCAACATTACACATCCACGACTTAAAGTAGTTAAAAAACGCTTTACAGATATTTTAAAAGAATAAGAATATTTAATAAAACATAGGAAAGGAAAAAAGATGTCGTTGCGATTAACAGTTCAAATAAAAACGATTCTCGGAACAAATTTACCGTAAAATTATAACGACAACGAATGAATTTTTTCTCCTATTTTATTCACCGTAAAAATCCCATAAATAGCTCACTGAATAGGGTTGTCAATTGTTTTCATTTATTTCTTTATCAAATAAGGAAACCCAAATGGTTTCAAATATTCCTCAACTATGTAATTAAAAAAGGATATTGGATGGAAATAATATACATTGGAGGACCAGCTCGGATCGATGGCTCCTGGTTAGTGCCTTAAAGTATACGAAGATAATTTTTTATCAAGCACAAATAATTCGCGAGCTTATCAACTGACAGTAAAGGGAAACTTCGTAAAGCAACTTGAATGATGAAAGAAGTTCTGTTCTTCCAATCTAAGCCTATAACTATTGGATTGAGGTTTTGTCGGGATCTCGGTCTGTCATGTAGTGGATTTGATTTTTTATTCATAATCTTGTGTTACTTGACTCTATATTGTGTAAAATTGGTTTATTGTGCATAAGTGAAGTGAATGGGAAATAATACCACGAACCATGAATTCTGAGATGCCACAAAAACTCCATGGAAAGTTCTAACAAGATGGCCACCATCTTGTTAGTTCATTGAAATTATATCAAGAAACTTGTAATATCGATACTCACTTAACAATGGCAGAAATAGTCTACTAGAAGACTGGTTGCCAAAAATGGAATGGAAGAAGAACTTGTAATACTATTAACTACTCGACAATGACAGTAATAATCTAAAAGATTGGGTGACAAAAAAAACTATTGGATTTTGAGGATTTTACGGGATAGGATACGACCGTTGTAACTGTCTAGAATGCAACATACACCATTTGTAACATAATCTATAGTGGTATTATTAAAACTGCCGCGTTCTGCGCTCAGGGGTTTTTTTATCTAGTTACAGAGAGGCTTATAAGCTGATTTATAACAAATCACTGCCTATAAATTTTAGATCTCTGGATTTAATTATTTGGAAATTCAACAGCGTAAATGTGTTTTACAAAATAACTTATAATATGTATTGATTAGAACCAAAATAGAATTTCTCAAACAACGATATGATACACAGTAACAATAGCTATAGGTCGGTATAAGTAAAAGAAATATACAATATATAAATATATTATATGTAAATATAATATCACTACATATTATAAAACAAAATCCTCTGCTACTTCTATCTGGCTGTCTGTCTGTTTGCGATAATCTCAAAAACGACTACACGGATTTTTATGCGGTTTTCATCAGTAGATAAAATGATTCATTATTCAAGGGAGGTTTACATACATCATTTATCAAGGTTTTTTTTTATTATCATGTCGGGATAACTTCCAGCGGGCCCGCTAGTAAATCATACCTATAATAATAATTTAATGCTACCTATAAAATGACTATCCAATGACTGACTTGACACTGGCAAAATTTGTATTAATAAGACGCCATTATTAAAAAGTTGAAGTCGAAAGAATACATCTTGTTTCTATAAGATTGTGCATCATTTACACTTTCTATATACATGTTGTCATGTGATAAGATAATGACGACGTATCCATAAAAAAATCCCGAGGGATAGGTCGAAACTATATTAACGCGAGGGCAACCTAGTACTAAGTAAATATACGAAACATTTGACAGATAAGTTGCAATTGAAAAGAACAAAAGATTTCTGCATGCAACAGTAGAAACTGTGTTCCTAATTATATATAATATAATAATAGAAGTTGTAATAGTAATTATTTAAGACACACATGTGGCAACCCTGTCGGGAGGTAATTCGATGTTGCTATAAGAAGGATTACATTACGTGGATGTCGACATAGCGGCCAATTTACAAATGAAGTGTGTCGGCGACACCGCTGCTAAAGAATTCGACACATTTTTTACTACATAAATTTTACTATAATAAAACTGTAACAAGGCCAAATCTGTACATTAAATATTTGTTGATAACTATAATCGGGGTAGACTTTGTTATCGATACAGAAGCCAAAAATAATCCTTTTTACAATTTTTGTCTGTCCCTGTGAACACGCATTTTTAGAAAAGCTGGTTCTTTAATATATCTCTCTTTATGCTCTCCCTAACAAGGTTCAGGATACCTGATTGCCACTAAATGTTGAGTTTATTAATTCGCATCACACCTTTACAGGAAAAAATATTGATTTTTAAATAATTTTAGGAAACTTTTTTTCAGTAAAACGTTCTTTTTAAACGTTATTAAAACATGAATTTATCACTGCCAGACAATTTTGTTATTGGCAATAATGTGCCGGATGATATTCATTATAAATAAAAATAATTCATTTCAAACCATTTTATTTTTTCCATTGCAAAGAACATATTTTTTTTACTAACCGTTATGATATTAAGATTTCACAGTAAACAATGAAAAACAACTATAAACGTATACATATAACTTGAGACTGACGCCATCTTGAATACATGCGTCGACAATATTATCGCTATCTTTATCATATAGCCAGTGCTGCGCTAAACTATAGCTATAACGAAGTTATTATATATATATTATTTTTAGTTTACCTTCTTTTATGTCTAAATAAAATAATATTAAAATTACAGCTATCTTAACATGGTTTCAACATACTTTTTTTATTTACAAAAAATAACATTGGACACATTATTGTTAATAATAAAAATGTCTGGCAATAATAATTTCATATTTTAATAATGTTTTAGTAGCGTTTCAAAGTTAGTGGAAAACAAAACACTCGAAAATGCGATATTTACTAATAAACACAACGTTTACCGGCAGCCAGGTAGCCCGTACGTTGTTCAGAAGAACATAAAGATATGTAAAAACTGGCTTAATAAAATTCGCTCTCGAAACCTTTGCTAGCTCTCTAAGAGATTAGTTACAGTTGTAAAGTAACAGTTGACGCGTCGACGCGATGCTCATATCTTTTTCATATATATATTTTTCTTCAATACAGTGGATTGTGAAAAAGTTTTAATACAAGTTAAAGATAGTTATGACAAAGTAAGTGGTAAAGATGATCATTAAATTTTATTTTTACTTATTGTCCATATTCAGAGTACTGTAGGTTAAGTCTCGTGATAGAGAAAAAGAGCGATTGAGAGTGTATATAATATATACATACATAAAATGTTCATATCAAAAGTAAACCAACTCAAGGATTACCTATTGATGTATTAACTTTTACTAACTTGAATGTCCCAGATCATTCAGTGTTTAATTTGTCATTATTTATTTTATAAATATATTTTATAGTTTAATTTACAATTTAACTCTGTCAATTTGATATTTTATAATGTATATTGTAAAATAAATTAGTAATGTAAACGTCTACAAAAAAGGGAAAGGAACTTTGTTCCAACCGGGGTCCATAGAACTCTCATGCTTTTTTTTTCATTACGGCTTATTAGCCGTAACTACATATATTTATGTAGGTTAGTTTTTATCTTAATTGAACTCGGTAGATGATGGTACGAACGAGTTCTAGGCTTATTTTATAAGATTTCTCACACACCATCTGAGTATACGTTGGAGTGAGTCCCTTGATAGTTTGGATTCACAATTGGAAACGGTAGGTGTGGCAACAATCGGGTTTTAGGTTTATTAAAATTTTTCGCGTTAAAAACGCAATTGAAATCGGTGATAACCGATTTGGTGCAGACGAAGTTACACGGGTCAGCTAGTTTAGTAATAAAAAATATAACTTTGCCTCGACGAGATGATTTCATATAAATGATTGATTGATGTCTTCTACTACTTTTATGCGAATAATTCTGAGTGACAAACTATCGAGGAGAGTTTGATCAAAACTAATGTGTTTAATAAAACGAGCACGAGTGGTAATAAGCTCTTTTATTCAAAATCAAAAATACTTTATTCGATGTAGGCCCTTGAAGACGCTTTTTTAATATATTATTTTACTTTTATATTTTACAGAGAGAGGCGTCATTTCCAGAAGACACCATTATTCACATATTGATTCACCCTATATATCCTTTTGACATTAAAACCCGCTTGACATGGTGCTTGAACTCACTATCCGGTAAATCGGTAATGTGGTTTGAGAGTTTTTTATACAACGTTACACTATTGCTTAAAAAACTTTTATTGGCCTTAGTGAGCCTGAAACATGGAATGGCCAGTTTGTTATTGTTTCAAATATTTAAATCATGTTGGTATTTTACTAAATCAAGCTTATCAAAGCTTTTACATTAGATTATCAATAATGTGTGTATTATGATGAGAGGTAGTGAACTCGATCCTCGCACTTACTTTTGTTTAATGTGTGTCTATTAAGTTAGTTATGTCTGAGTATTTAATATTAAGATATTTATTTATATCATCGACTTAGTTACAGTACAAGCTTTGCTTAACTTGAAATTAAATGCCTCTAAATCAAACTGTGTCCTGCTTTATAAATAATACAACATTAGCAAAGAAGTGATGTATAATACGGTTATTGTCCAAGTTCCTATCGCTTCTAACTAAAATATCTATTTCCAAAATAAAAACAAAGTTCATCGGCTTCACGCAATGACTTTTATATTTTCACTACAATAAGAGATCTTTAAAAAACAATTCGTAACAAATTCGAAGTTTCTAAGCGAGTCGCGGGTGGTATGGACCACACAATTTATAGTAATCGGCGATGCAATTCGCACTAACCAATTCTACTAGGGCCTAAATTAAATAGATACACTAAGATCTCTATTTTTTTTAATTTACAACTAGTGGGCCCTGCGGACGTTGTCTTATCCTGATAATAAAAAAACCTTGACAAATTATATACCTAAGTCTTCTTCATGCATCACTTTATCTACTGATGAAAATCGCATGAAAATTCGTTTGGTAGGTTTTTAATTTATCGCGAACAGACAGATGAGGTGGTAGAGCCATGTTGAAGCTATTATTGGTTTTAGCATGAATGGGTTGGCTCGCCTGGGGTAGTACCACCCTCTCACAGAAAACCGACGTGGAGTAACAATGCTTGCATTTTTGCGTTTCATTCGGTCAGTGAGAGTGCCGGCGCGGAGGCCCATCTCCCCTCCTCTTCCCTTTCCCCCCTTCCTCCCATCCCCCACACAGGCTGGCAACGCACTTACAACTCCCCTAGTGTTGCAAGTGTCTATGGACGGTGGTGATCACTCAACATCAGGTGACCCACCTGTTTGTTTACCTCCTATGAGATAAAAAAAAATGTAAAAAGAACTTTGTTCTATATTATGTAGTGATAATATGATTTTTTTATTCAATTTATCCAATCATTTTTTTATATACTTTTTGGGTTTTAGTGTTTCACCATATCTGATGTCAAAGTGACGGTGTGATTTAAGATTATAAACATCCTGTATCTAGAGCGAGATTAGCTCACAAGTACAGCTTCCGGAATACACCAGCAGGTATTTGGTGACATGGCAACATAAGGGTGGTAGCTATCCAGACGGACTTAAAAAAAGCTCTGCCACCAAGCTATGGTTTCACCTCCATGTTTTCTTTCACTGAAAGCTGCGATCCTGTAGCTAGGAATCGAACCTACGTGTATCGAACATGTTATCAACTAAGCCATCGGCTAAAATAAAGTTCAAATAATGCAAACAAAATGTAAATTCAATTAACAGCGACCACTGTAACTCGGAATAAAAGAGAGTATTTTCTTCATTGTGGAAATGATTAGATATGAATTGCACCTTCTTATATAGAAATACACTTCAACAGATAAATTGTCTTAGGGTATTACCATAACCAACTTTATTACATACTTTCTTTTAATATTATAATCAAGAATGTATATGAAGATGTCTGGATGTTTGTTATACTTTCACGCAAAAATTACTGAACCGATTATGATGAAGCTTTATAGTAATATAGCTTATACATCGGAATAACATATAAACTAATTTATAAGGATATTGTCTACATTAGGCAAAATATAACGAAAATAAACCAAACAGTCTGAGAGTTATTCCGGCGTGCACTACATAAACTATTACAATTACATGAATATAACATGTGGACCACCAAAATCAACAGAAATGTCATCATTTGTAAAGATGGAAATGTAGACGAAGTCCTGGGCAACTGCTAGTATTACATCTCAACTAATATTATAAATGAGAAATTAAGTTTGTTTGTTACGCTTTGACGTCGTAACTACTCAACCGACTATTTTATATATACGTCGTCAGGGGTACAAAAGCGGACATAGGATGACCTTTGATAGTTATATGGAATGATAGTTATATTAAAGCGAACAAACCCAGGCGCAGAGGAAAGAAAAATCAATAAAATGGTTAGACTTTAGCTGAATAAATAAGTGATAGAACTTTAGACAAGTAACTTAGCCACACGGCCACACAAGATGCGAGCAGGCAGACGGCAAGGGCATCGCACCGGCGCGGAGCGTGCGGCCGCGGAATTGTGAACGTGGGCTGTGAACAGCTCATTGTTCGCTGCGACATTACTTACTTAATACATAGGTATGTAACCACAGATAAAGTACATACTTTACAATTAAAGCTCGAAACGTAATTTATTTCAAGTATTTTCCCACTCGGTTTGTTTTACCATTATTTGTTGTTTACATAATACTGTGATTTAATAACCTCAAATATATTTCACCTTGTCACTGTGAAATTTTCTCAAAGTAACACTTCGAATATTTTATGATTAGTTATTGGAGATTAATAACGATGTGGCATTTATAGGCCAGATATAAAATTAAAAAAAAATTTTTGCTTATATCAATAAAATATGACTTATATACGAGTATAGTATCAAATACAAGAATATGTGTTATGCACAATGTTAGAAACAACTTCGTGATGGAACCATAACATGACGGTAGGTCGTTTCCTAAGTCCGCCTGGCTAGTTACCAACCTCAAATTGATAATTTGTCGCCAAACACTTATTGGTGTGTTTCGGTAGCCACACTTGTAGGCCAGTCCCCGTTTGAGTTTAATTTGTTTACTATCTTGGACCACTTCGTAATTTAGCATCAGATGAGATTGTAAACGCTAAACCCTATTAATTATACATAACAAAATTATAATATATTTAAAAAACCCATTAGAAGTCTTATCTTAGGTAACAAGTCTATTATAAATATTCGAATTCTTATTTACCTGGCGCTGATAACGCGACGATGGCCACCATTAACGACAGTAGCACTGTTGTGTCCTGTAAACAAACAACATTTATCCATTAAAAACATATACCTTATAACATTATTTCTATTTATTAATGCTCGTAACTTCGCTCGTCTTTACGCTGATTTGATATATTCCACGGGAACAGTACTTTCTAGATCAAAGGTACATTATATATTTCTATGTATCCTCAACAAGCAGTGATGATTTATGACGATCCGTTGAGTATTTATGACATGAAAGTGTAACAAACTCATAATATTTAGTTAGAATTACATGCGATTACAAACTGGTCTTTAAGATGTATATTTAAACTCAATATAAACAATCTTTAATATGTATCAATGTGTAACTTTAGTCGTGATTCAATTCCGATACAAAAACAATGAAAATAATGGTGCGTGTAGTTAAAACATAGGTCGATACATTTCTAAGAGTCCCTTTATACAAATATTATTAATCATTTCTTATAATCATCAAAGTTATTCCTCTTCAAAAGATATTATTGTTAATGATTTTATACCATCAACAAGGTTTCCTGCAATACGCGGCCTAAACAATTTAATATAGTAGATAATAATTTAATGAAAACGACTGTTTAAATATGTCACATAACTCCCTCATATCATAGGCTTAACTTTTATGTTTAATAGGTAATTAATATTTTATAATACCAAGAAATTATCTATTCGACATCCCCATTGGCAATATCGCAGCATTGTTGATTTGTGAGGCGATATACTAAAATAATTGCGACAAAGCAATCTACAAAATATTTTGATAGTGTTTACGTAATCTTATGAAATACAAAACATAAAAAACTGTATTTATCATCAACAAAGTAGATAAATATAATATTAAAACATAAAACCAATTCATTTATTGTATTGACAGAACGTGTGGGTAGCAAATGGGCCCCGCGAATCGGCATACATGCTCAAAGGAGGTAAATTCTTCAACGTTGATTTCACTCCACGCAGTAAAACTTTTTTTTTGCTATATTTGTTTTGTTTCATTTGAATAGTTTTTAATCTACATAACATTAGCTTAGCTTTTTCCATTTAAGAATTAGTTTGATTTATTATTGTTTTTAAACTGAGATACGTTAGTATAATACTGAAGCGAGTAGTTTAAAAATAAATCAAAATAAAATCAAGAAATAATTATGTTATACGTAGCTGATATGCGAGGAATCGCGATTACAGCAAGTTTTATCTTAAATACTAAGTACATATTCTAAAATTACTAAGGCTGCATAAACAACAAAGCGAACATGCGGCTTCCTATCAAATTACACAAGAAAAACTTCAACCATTGTTTATTGTTACAGTCTCACAATGACGCTGTTGAAATGAAAAAATGGATGGGCGAAACCTAAGTGAATGCGTTGATGTCTTTTGTATACACACTTGTTGAAAGCAGTATGTAGATAACAAGTGACAATTTCTGAACTATGGAATGGATAAATAACATTTTGTTTGCTTCGTAAGTGAAAAATTTAAACGATTGCGTAAGGAAGTTTAAACAACCTCTCGAGTTTTTACTAACCTAGGCGCTATTAGAAGTGAGCACAATTTGTGCAGTATTATACCTGTTGTGTGTGTGGAAAAAGAATTAAGAAATATAATTTAAAAAGAGACATCTGAAATTTATTTTATATCTCTATGTACAAAAATATACACAGAAATCGTTGACACAAGGAATGTTTTAAGGAATTTTTATTTACCGCTATTAGAAGTGAGCCCAATTTGTGCAGTATTGTACCTGTTGTGTGTGTGGAAAAAGAATTAAGAAATATAATTTAAGAAGAGACATCTGAAGTTTATTTTATATCGCTATGTACAAAAATATACACAGAAATCGTTGACACAAGGAATGTTTTAAGGAACTTTTATTTATCAACTAGTATTCTGTCTAACCGAGGTATTTTAAGCCCGACTTGTATATAAATGTTTTATTTACTGTTTAATTTATTAACTGTTATGATTCGCAATGATTTGGACTCTTATTTGAGATTGTAACTCTCTGCTAGTATAATTGATTTAGATTTGATGAAAAATTAATTGGTTATATTACGTTTATTTATTAGTAATATTGAATTGTATCTATGTATTTCCCATAAAATAAACAAATATTATGACGTATACATGAAAAAAATGTATATATTTTCTTTAAAACTATAATTAAAGCATCTGTGACATTCGCTTCTGTGTACAACGCTAATGACCTGATGAGTCTTCACAGCTTCACTGAACTAATAGGACCAACTGACATCATATCGACAAATGATTTAAACGTTCGAGTATCAGGTATCCATTTTTTACAAAGTAGTATAACCAGTAATGAATAAATACCAATTTATTTGAGAGTGAACTAAATAAAGGTTCTCAATATTCAAATCACGAGTGCCCCGTTTTGTGGTACATCACGCGCGAACGGTTATCAACGGTCACCGTTATCGCATTTATGGTATCGGCGACCGTTCATAACGTTACCCGGTTATGAATATTCCATATTCATTTTATGGGTCGTCTGAATGTTTTCCGCTCTGGTTTGGAGTTTGGAATCCTTTATATATGGAAACTGGAAAGACATATACGCGACTTACGGTAATAATGTCACTACAACTACTATAATTTGAAGTAGTAGTTGTTGAGTAGTTTGACTGATAGAATGTCAATTACATGTCTGCCGGTTCGAGCACCGGCATGTACCAACGTATTCACGCACATTTACTAGTTTAAATTGCCTAGCACTATGAGTTAACGGTGAAGGAAAACATCGTGAGG
>MNPI01021696.1:0-49761 GCA_015888305.1 Antheraea pernyi | reverse complement strand
ATATATTTGATACAACGGTTGGTATGCCGCTGGTTAGATCATTACCATTTATGGGACGTTCGTGTAAAATTTTATATTCACTTATAATATTATGGATAGAAACAAGTCTGAAACAACCTACTTATTGATTCAATGGAAAACATAACTGGCATCCGGTAACAGTTGAAATATGCAGATTCTGTATTTAAGCGTTGATTTATATTATTGAAATGTCGTTTGGTAAGTCACAGTAACGCTTAAGATAATTTATTAGATACATTTTTGATTATAGGTATTGTAATATAAATCAAGGTATATTTAAGAGTTGGTAGCGAAAACAGTATGTTTTGAAAACCTTGAGCAATACAAAAGGCGACCCAGCTAATGATTCACGTAAGCAGTAATGCGTATTTGAATTTTTGAGAACTTGAAGTGTGGTTTATTTTTAATTCAGTCAGATGAAGAATAAATCTCTCAAGGTTATTGTTTATCTAAAGACTACCTGATGCCTCCGACTTTATACATGTTGTTTTATGGGAACTACGTGTTTTACTTACATTAATTTTCCGGTATGGTCTATTTTTTTTAATACTTTATAGAGTTCACTACAATCTCAGTTGATGTTAAATGGTGGTGTGGTCAAAGATGATAAACACGCTAAGCGTGGATTTACTGGAAAACAGGTGCTTGGCTACAGATCTTCAACTTCAGGGTGGTAGCTAGAGCCTGGCGGACTTAGAAAACGCCCTACCAACACAGCACAACGAAGTGATGGCAATGTAGGTACCTAATACTAAATATTGTAACAGATAGTAAATAGCGAGCAGCACGCAATCTACATTTCATCGATGATGGTCGCTATCATGTCAGCCTGCAAGTCTCTTGTCTGTTGGATTTATGCTGTCTGATCCCAAAACGCGACTACTCAAAACATAATCAATCAGTTTGTAGTGTGCATGGCGTTAGCAAGCCGGTCGGCTACAGTTATTATACTCTATCAAATTGTTGAAACACTGAATTATACAACGGTTATGTATGTCAATATAACAGATGTCACAATTCAATCAAATAGTTTACCTCATCATTCTCTAACCTGTGAGGTAGAAAATTTTACATGGGTACCATTCCGAGCCGAATAACGCAAGGTAGGGATATGTGACCCACTCACAACAATACTAAGGCTTTCGGTAATCGCTTGCAACTACATCCGCACTTCCGTCAGATATAACCCCACCCCATGGCAGTGCTGCGATTAGAAGCAATTGATCAGATTACCTCCAACGAACGAACCTCGGAGGGCGCACGAAAACAAGGTCTTCCGTCTCGAATTTACAAGATCTTCCGTCTCGCATTTGCATATACGCAATCACATATATACGCAAGTCATTAGCAGCTAAGTCAAGTAAGGTCGTCGGAAATCAAGGACAAAGGCTTACTAGAAGACGCACTTCATAAGGGATTATCATTGAATTGCATATGTGGGACTGTTCTAGCTAGAAAAAACTCGTAAAAATATATACTATAATAAAACTGTAGCAAGGCCAAATCTGTACATAAAATATTTTTTGATAATTATAATCTGGGTAGACTTTGTTATCAATATAGAAGCCAAAAATAATCTTTTTACAATTTTTGTCTGTCTGTCTGTCCCTGTGAACACGCATCACGCTGAAAGTACTGAACCGATTTTAACGAAACTTGACACAGTAATAACTAATAGTACAAGGTTAAATTTAGGATACTTTTAGTCCCATAAAAGGCAAGGGGTTCTCCAGGATAACGAAAGAAAAGAAATTAGTTAATGTAACTAGACTTTTTTGCGACACCTTAGTACAAGAGCCAGCAACATTGGAAGATCGAGACTTTAGAAAAGTTGGTTCTTTAATATGAAGATACATTATGCCCTTCCAAAACAGGATTCAGGATACATGGTAGCCGGTTAACGTTGTGTTTTTTAAGGCGCATCGCACATTTACGGGTCAAAATTTTGATTTGTAAATAATATTGATTTTAGAAACATTTCTTTTTCAACTTTTAAACGCTATTAAAAACATGAATTTATCACTGCCAGACAATTTTGTTATTGACAATAGTTTCATGTTTAAGTAGCGTTTCAAAGTTAGTGAAAAACAAAACATTCTAAAATTATAAAAAGTTCAATATTTTGGCCTGTAAAGGTGCGATATGCATCTACAAAAAAGGGAAAGGAACTTCGTTCCAACTGGAGGTCCATATAACTCTCAAGCTTTTTTTACATTACATTTTATACGTAGGTTAGTTTTCATTTTAATTGAACCGGGTAGATGATGTTACGAACGGGTTGTAGGCTTATTTTAAAAGATTTCTCACATACCATCTGGGTATACATATGTTCGAGGGAGTTCCTTGATAGTTTGGATTTACAATGGGAAACGGTAGGTGTGGCTGAAATCGGGATTTAGGTTTATTAAAATTTTTCGCGTTTACAAATACAATTGAAATCGGTGACAATCGATTTGATGCAGACGAAGTTGCACGGGTCAGTTAGTTTATAATAAAAAAGAATACTAAAATAAGTTGATATCGTACGTTTAGTTCACTCGCCAAGGCTTCAAAAAGGTACATCAGCAAAAAGACAGGTTAACATCGATGTTTGAACACGGACCATTGAGGAAAAGTATCGTATATTAATGAGTACAGAAGTTTTTTAAATGAAATCTATAGAAATTAAAGATATATATAAATAAGGATCAAATACAATCGGGCAAAATATTATTCTGCTGTATACGGTGGAAGATCAGAAATGTTCGGAGAGGAGATATGCTTAGGATTTAGTGGTAATTGATGAAGGGAAAAATAATGTTTTTGCAGTTATTTTCAATGAGGATTTCATTATCATGAACGGTAATGCTCGGCCATATCCTGTTTGTTTAGCCCAGTGGTCAGCAAACTCGTCATCCAAAAGAGTCCAATATAAACAATATAAAAATTAATGTTATTCAAAAAGCCTTTTTTTAAAGTTAGGCTTGGCTTTATTAGAGACTTTTTGATGAAAATAATTCACTTTCGAGTTTGCTCTTGCTAAATACTTATGTATTTTTTCGAGCGACTACCCATTCTATTGTCTATTTACAAAAAATGTGCCTCTTTTCTATATGCTTAAATTTGAACAACAACTTATCTTTTACAAGGCAAGTTAATAAATAATATTCCGTGCACTAAGGAAAGGAACTTCGTTCCAACTGGAGGTCCATATACCTCTCAAGCTTTTTTTACATTACATTTTATACGTAGGTTAGTTTTTATTTTAATTGAAACGGGTCGATGATGTTATGAACGGGGTGTAGGGTTTTTTTTTAAAGATTTCTGACATACCATCTGGGTATACATATGTTCGAGGGAGTCCCTTGATAGTTTGGATTTACAATGGGAAATGTAGGTGTGGCTGAAATCGGGATTTAGGTTTATTAAAATTTTTCGCGTTTAAAAATACAATTGAAATCGGTGACAATCGATTTGATGCAGACGAAGTTGCACGGGTCAGCTAGTTTATAATAAAAAAGAATACTAAAATAAGTGGATATCGTACGTTTAGTTCGCTCGCCAAGGCTTCAAAATCCGGAGTACATCAGCAAAAATACAGATTAAAATCGATGTTTGAACACGGACCATTGAGGAAAAGTATCGTATATTAATGAGTACAGAAGTTTTTTAAATGAAATCTATAGAAATTAAAGATATATATAAATAAGGATCAAATACAATCGGGCAAAATATTATTCTGCTGTATACGGTGGAAGATCAGAAATGTTCGGAGAGGAGATATGCTTAGGATTTAGTGGTAATTGATGAAGGGAAAAATAATGTTTTTGCAGTTATTTTCAATGAGGATTTCATTATCATGAACGGTAATGCTCGGCCATATCCTGTTTGTTTAGCCCAGTGGTCAGCAAACTCGTCATCCAAAAGAGTCCAATATAAACAATATAAAAATTAATGTTATTCAAAAAGCCTTTTTTTAAAGTTAGGCTTGGCTTTATTAGAGACTTTTTGATGAAAATAATTCACTTTCGAGTTTGCTCTTGCTAAATACTTATGTATTTTTTCGAGCGACTACCCATTCTATTATCTATTTACAAAAAATGTGCCTCTTTTCTATATGCTTAAATTTGAACAACAACTTATCTTTTACAAGGCAAGTTAATAAATAATATTCCGTGCACTAAACATTTTTTGGAAGAGTCACTGTGAAGGAGAGAAAGAGCCGTATGAGGCTCGCGAGCCGCGGTTTGCCGACTACTGGTTTAACCTAAGCGTAAGTAAATATGAGGACATGACAGTTATGATGTTGAGATGGTCGGTTTTGTATCCGATAGACACTTAAGTAGCTATTGAAATGATGAATAAATTCGAAAATTACAGCGAATGATTCATAAAATAAAATGTAGGCAGTCAGCAGATGCCTATGACGTTGTATGCTTAATTACAATATAGTACATAGTTACATGTATTAATAGAAGTATAGATATTTGCAATATAAAACAGCAAAAGATATAATATAAAATATAAGATATAATACAGCAAATAATAAAACATTGCTTAATGATTTAAGTGCAAACTGTCACTGCGCAAAAACAAGTTATGTTTAAAAGTTATTAATATTTACATAGCAATTTGCTCTGAAAAACTCAACGCGGGACAAAGTCTACTGCTGTCGTCATTACTCGTGCCATTGAGAGTTATGTCAACATCTCTACCACATACGTATATTATATACCTACCTTGTAAATAAGAACCAAGTATAACTATTCAATACGTAAGGGTTTTTTACAACTTACATAATGTTGAATTGACGATTCTTCCATAAATAATAAGGTGATGTCACACCGTGTTCATATTTTTCTGTTATTATCTCGTTTATATTTATAATTCCTGACTATTTCTATTCCTAATAATTCATCATACGGAAAAAGTCGCGTCTGACCTAGCTAACTATTCTAAGCTATTCATACATATATACATTTGTGAACCATACAATCGAAATTGCATGATTCACAAATGTATACGTGTATATCGGAATGCGTAATTCATTATATGCCTATATATTATTGAATGAGAAATAATTTTACAAAACTAATGTACAAACTAAATTACCTAATACGCATATCTAAAACGCAATACTCACTAATTTTGCTACGGAATTTACTAGTTTCAATGCTGACAAAATCAATATAGGCAATACTGCAGTAAATTACATACTCATTTATTGTATGAGGCAATATATAAATATGGCCGTTTACTGTTGGTTATGTCCTTGGTCATATTTGGTATGACTTTTATGTTCTACAAAAATAGTTAAGTCCGTAGTCAAATCATAAATCTATAATATCGATAATGTCTGTTCCAAGTTGTGAAGATAAACTTCCTGCCTATGGGGAGCGATGCGATTGGAGAAAATCATTGTAAGCGTCATATCGATAAATTCCTCGGAACACAATCCATTACAGAAACGGTAGAAAATACATTATAAGGAAGCGAAGTCTCTCTTTAAAGAAATAAACTCGATTCTGATAATGTAAGTAATAGAACACAAATCATTCTTACAACTCGCCTATGAGCAGAGTCAAATGGCAGAAACTCGCCTCAAACATGAAAATGCTCGTCCATGAAGGTCGGTCATACTTGCGATTTATGCAACTTGCAGTCTTTGCCTTTGGTCGGCTTCGTACGCCGATATTTTTGGATGCCAGCTTGACCTTGTCGTCTTACTCATTTTGGAAGTGAACGTCACTGCAGATATGCACATAGACGATCTAAATTCGCTTTGAGATGGCAAGAAATGTGGTTTAGAGATATAAACCCACAGTAAAAGAAGTTTTCTTAGCGGAGAAGGCACAAACTTATGTTTTAGTGGGACTGAATCTGACAAAATTATCTCGATTCCAAACGAATGCTCTGGGTAATGTACTTTAATGATTAACGAACTTACTCTGTCCCCCTTCGAGTATATTACTTGACTATCGGGTCTCGAATGAAGCTTACTATATAGGGTTAGATAATAAAACGGTCACTAACCCTTACTCTGTCGTACGAATGTCTTTACGGAACTCCTATTGAGTGAATAGGTTTGATATAATGCTTCATCCTTCAATATTTCAGACCTTGCGCCTGTTGTTGGAGAACCCCAATTTGCAGACTTGCAGTTGAAGTTACTGAGCACTAAAAAAGGATGTTTGCAACCCTTTCCCTCTTGTCCATGAGATGACTATGATTATAATGCTAATGTTTCTTGTCTTATTTAATACCAACTGTGCCGCTGACTACATGTGAAGTGTTATATATAAGAAACATAGATATAAAAAAGCAGAGATATATGAGTATATTTAAATTCAACATTGGTAATTCTACTTAATAAATCGATTGGTACCGGGTTTTATAAGCACATACTCTCGTCTGAAGGTTTACCTGTAACAGACTGCTCCTACATCTTTCTGAGCAATAATGGTATTCTAATAAATTCGAAAATAGTTATCTAATTTCTTTTATGTAATTATCCAAAAATAGATTGCAATGCTATACAATCGGAAAGTCATGGTCAATAAAAGTTCAATAGCAAAATACAAGTTCAATCCAATTTATAATACGTTAAAATGAGATCCTATACTGCTTTATTACATTATATTTATACATTATCTTTAGCTGGAATTTCATGTATAAATACAGTTTATATATTCATTTAAAAATGCATAGGTGTATAAAAACTAACGATGTTTTAACTTGGCCTCAACCTTTGTGAACAATTCTGTTTTCCTAGATGCAGCAGTGTGTGTGCATGACTTATTGCTCACGCTCTGAATATACATATCTGACTCTAAAGACACGGCGTAGTACTTAAAACTATAGTTAGTTGTGCCTAAGACATTTCCTTATTTTTATTTGATTGACATACAGCTCGTCGAAATTATGAATTAGAAGTAATAAATCACTTTTGGATGTGGTAGAGCCACGCTGAAGCTATTACTGGTTTCAGCATGAATGGGTCGGCTCGACAGGGGAGTACCACCCTCTCGCAGAAAACCGACGTGAAGTAACAGTATTTGGATTGTTGCGTTTCGTTCTGTCAGTGAGAGCGCCGGAAAACCCACATCCCTTCCCCCATTCCTCCTCCCCCAAACACAGGATGGCAACGCACTTGCGACTCTTCTGGTGTTGCAAGTGTCTATCGACGGTGGTGATCACTTAACATCAGGGACCCACCAGTTCGTTTGCGTCTTATTATATATATATAATTTTTTTTATAAAATATGATAACTTGTTTCAACAATCTTATTCGGCACCGAGTCTCGCCTGACGGCTTTTTCTCAGTTTTCAGTAAATAATTAACTTCATCTCAGATATACTCGTCCATTTATTACCAGGCTTTTTTTTTCTCGAACTGACTATGCTATTGAACTGGCAAGGTCTTTACAGCTTCACCGGGCTACATTTATTACCAGGCATTTTAATATCAACCAAACCACAATCTTATACAGCTCGAAGGTCAAATGTCAAAAGCAAAATTTAAGAAAGAAACAATTTTTAATATAATAATTCGATGAAATAACAAAGTAAAATAGTTTTAGTATTAACCGATACTTTCCAGAAATTTAAAAACGAGAACTTAGTGCATTAGTTTCGTTTTACAAATTGGCGCGTATTTTTTGAAGTAAATAAACGGACGATTGTAGTTTAATAATTTATTGGAACTGAAATATAGAAGAGCTTGATCAAAATGAACAGTGTATGTTTCAAAATTACACAAATGAAGAATACGCCGATATTGTGGTTGTTGCGGATTTTGCAACAGCAACAGTGAAGCTGTTAACGCTCCTAACGGGAATACATCGAACTACCAATGACCCTGTATAATTATTACTCATATATCTTCATCTTTGAAAGTTTCAGAACATTTACATCTATGAAAAGTTAAAATACATTTGACACCATCTATGAACTGTTGTGGAAAGTTAATATTTTTAATTATAATCACGTGAAGATCTATGAAAATAAATTCGGATTCATTTCGATTACGTCCACGATATATTTATAACACATACACCATTGGATATAAAGATCTTTGTTTTTTTTTAATGGATATGTGATAATAATACACCCCCTGTGTTATCTTATTTGTTACTACAGTGTATAAACTATTACCAAATCAAATTTCAACAAAATCGGCTGAGTTATTTCTATATTTATATTAATTAGTATAAAAGCAATAGAAATATGTTTCACCACTTATTCTAAAACCCTCCACAGCATTCACTTCATTCAATTAATTCAAATATCTTTAATATACTAATTTAGTGTTTTAAGATATACACATAATATATGAATGTACACATGTATATAAAATTACCAAACTAAAATTCGTCAAAACCGAATTAGCGATTTTTTAGTGATGCGTCGTATACAAAATATAGAAACAAAAATCATAAATGGAAATGTCTCATTGATTCTAAAGCCCTCCAGAATTTTTTTTTCTGAAATATATTTAAGTTACTGTTTTTTTTTTTTTTTCGAACTGACTACGCTATTGACCGTGGAAGGTCTTAACAGCTTCACCGGACTACTAAGGCGAGCGCTTAAGGCACTCAGCCGATTTTATTTTGACAACTAGCTCAAGGGTGCACGGCACACCTCGGCTTTTTTAAGTTACTGATTTTGTCAATGTACTCCTTTATTGCGAATATATACCTACTTAATATTAAATTGTACAATTTTTTGTAAAGCATGAAGTATTTATGACAGCCATATATGTGAATGGAAATATACGTCACATAATTAATGTATTCTCGATTACAGATATCAAGTTTTTACAATATTCTACTACAACGAAACGAGGAATTTATTCACCGCCCGTATAATATTTCTCTCCGGCAACGTCGTCTGCATAGCAATTAAAACCGTCAATATATATAATGTCATTGATATGTTACAGAAATGGGATTGGAGATATTATGGAACCCTGCAAGACGCCAGCGTTCGTGTCTATGCTTTGAAAGTAGCGTCTTTTAGGTTTTTATATGTCTACGGGGCATAAAACTGACAATTCATTTGATTCACTTTGGTGTACATGGGCTCAATCATATAGAGATCAGATCACCAGTTAAGCATCAGTGGCGAAGGCTTATAGGAGCTTTATGTTAATCACGCGGTCCGTTACAATAAAAAGGTTATAATTGATAAGTAAATAATATATTTATTTATTTACACACTATGCGCTAAATACGCAACGGCGGATTTAATGCCGAAGGCATTCTCTGCCAGTCAACCATTACGTTATGCAGAGATAAATGTTGGTAGGTGTAAAAGGTGAGGTTTTTATAAAATTATGTTTAAATATCAATACAATAAATAAAAGTATAATAAGTCAACATCAAGTACTAAATTCAGCATTAAGACACTGGTAAAGCCGACGTATCCTGACTTTAAAACTGAAACGGTTAGATGACATCATGATTTCTCAAGGAAGCGCATTCCATAGGGAAAGAAGGAAGCGCATTCCATAGGAGAATAGATTGGATAAAGAAAGAGGAATGTACAAGACCGGAAGTATGGACAAGACCGCAAAGAATAAGATTATTAGAAGAGCGAAGATTAAGGTTATGATTAGAGCATAAAAACTGAAAATGTGAAGTAAGAGGGAGGAGAAGGGAGGGAGTGTAAAAGCGCTTTAGCACAATTTAGAAAGCACATTCTTTGAACATCGCCGGTATACTGTTGATACCTAATATTTAATGTACATTTAAATCAAGTCTGTGGACATTAAGTTCCAGCATAGAGCATTTGCACAACAGAATAGTACTCGGCAAGGCATTTCTAACATCAAAGAAATTAGTACCCAGTAACCAGGCTTCTGTTTAGCACTGTGCTAAGATATTTAGGCAAATTACCATCAACATCGCGCACTGATAAAAAAGACAGTCGTCGTCGTCAAAAGATTGAGATTGCTGTTAAATTGAGGGCATATATATTGTATGGGTATTAGCTATATTTAATAGGGTAATAGTTGAAAACATACATACATTAAATTCCGCAAAGACGGTGAATAATATTTAATAGTAGTTTATTACCATCGCACCAATTCTTGACTTCAACATAGAGTTTATAACAAATTTTTGTCACCACACAAAGAGCTGAATATCATTTTAACACTTTAGATTATTCGTTTATATTTCTCTAAAAATAAAACAAGCAAAAATTGTAAAATCCTTTATTAAAATTAATAAATAAAGTTGCAAAGTGAACTAATAGCTATTACTTGAGCAGACCTGTCATGCTACTTGTAGACAATAGTCTTCCGCCAACTCCAAGCAACTGCCATTTCCACCTCACAGTATGTACACAACACTTAAAGCATCGGTTAAAATAAAAACAAAATAATACTTGATAAACTCGCAGGCAACTATGACAGATAAAATTGTCGTGTTCTCTATTTCATAAATAATTTAAAAAAATCAATTATCAAAGTATTATACTTAAATGTTTGTTTTATATCGGTTGAGTATAATGTGAACACTAAATTATGTTCTTGATTCATTTTTATATTTGACATTTGTTCTATAATATATCTGTCAAGTGTGACAAGAATGACATTTCTCAAAATGGATCCGCTTTGAGTTGAATTCACAATTTAGTGGGAAATATTAATGTATTTTGAAAACCAGAGATTGTTCTAGAATCAGTGGATTGGGAATTTTATACTGAATAACTTTGAATCGTAAATCTTTCACTTTCGATTTTAAATTTAAAAATTGTTGCACAAAACATCAAATGTCTTATTTCAAGTTTATTAATTCGCTAAGTATTAAATTATATTCTGTAGAACACAACAAAACTTATACATAAATAAAATGAGAGATATCTCAGAATGAGTAATTGAAAGTGGTAGACTTCAAAATTGGTGTACTCAAAAGAACCCCATTTGAGTTATATGTCAATCTTGTAGCAGAATAACAATGTATTAATCTTAAACCATCTGATTAATTTCTATAATTAATCTTTATTTTTACGGAAACAAAAATGAACACTGAGAACGGAATAATATAATATTTATAAAAATACCATTTTAATATGATTTTCCATTAGAGCGTGTTTATAATATAAATGTGCAGCTACAAATATAAAATACAAATATCTTAGGTACTAAATAAACAGAAGATGAATTGAATTATTTTGTTCATATTATTCTGCTAATTTAACAAACTGTAATAGAATATTCTAGATCCAGTTAAACAACTAGAACCTTCTTTTAATAAGTTTGATCTTATGATAAAGAAATATGAGAATTTGCTGCAGATTATTAATATTTTATAAACTGTGACCTTTGTGGTAACATTTTCGTTCATTCAATAAATTGTATTTAGCAACTTCCTAATAAAATTATATTTACAAAAATCCGTTAACCTTCAATACACCTAGTTATATGATAACTATAATTATTTATTTTTTATTGTAATTAAAATATATAATACAAAACTTTCATCCTACATACTTGCAACTATCGTACTCGTAGCCGTTAAAATAACTTGACGGGCAACTATTTAATAAAACTCTTTACATTTCGTAACGAACCGATTGTATCTGACTTAGATCAAGTTTTTTTTTACAATCTGTGTTGTACAGTTGTTCTTTAAAAAACTACAAGGCCATTAGACGTTAAGCAAAGTTTAAAAAATCGTGATATTTGTGCATCAGAGACGGTAATAACATCTTTAAATCATCTTTGACCGTTAACCTGTTATATTTTTATAACCGGTTATATTTTAAACTGACTTCGATAAAAAAGGTTTTATATTTATTTACTAGTATATTTCTGTGTGCGATTTTCTCAGTACTACAAAGTGCTGTTACGATTCTTTTACTGGGGAAATCTATACACTTCTGGGAAGTTTTTAGTATTTTAGATATTAATGTAGCATTCTTATGTACATACTTATACAAATAATATTTAAAGAAGTCGGTTATATAAAAAAAATTTTTAACTACTATTCGTCGGTGCTCATCGTCTTCAGGCACTTCTGGAAAAACTGTGCGTTGTATATGAGGTGATATAATGGTAATAATAATAGTGTCCCAATTCAGTTCGCTTCCCACTGCTAGTTTCCTTGTTTGTTTTATATATGGGGTTCGTCGAAATTCCCGTTTTTATCGGAGTATATACGGTTTCGCGTATATTAAAGCTATTACATTACACTGTTATATTACACTTCAGAGCGGAACGAGGGAACACTATGAAGGAACGGAACGAGGGAGCACTATGAAGGAACGGAACGAGCGTTCACTATGAGGGAACGGAACTAGGGAGCACTATGAGGGAACGGAACGAGTGGAACGACGGAGCACTATGAAGGAACGGAACGAGGGAGCACTATGAAGGAACGGAACGAGCGAGCACTATGAGGGAACGGAACGAGGGAGCACTATGAGGGAACGGAACGAGTGGAACGACGGAGCACTATGAAGGAACGGAACGAGGGAGCACTATGAAGGAACGGAACGAGCGAGCACTATGAGGGAATGGAACGAGGAAGCACTATGAGGGAGTGGAACGAGGGAGCACTATGAAGGAACGGAACGAGGGAGCACTATGAGGGAACGGAACGAGGGAGCACTATGAGGGAACGGAACGAGGGAGCACTATGAGGGATCGGTACGAGGAAGCACTATGAGGGAACGGAACGAGGGAGCACTATGAAGGAACGGAACGAGGGAGCACTATGAGGGATCGGTACGAGTAAGCACTATGAGGGAACGGAACGACGGAGCACTATGAAGGAACGGAACGAGGGAGCACTAAGAGGGAGTGGAACGAGCGAGCACTATGATTTCAGCCGCTGGCACACGAATTCGTTCACGACCTCTGCTAATTCTTGTATTTCTGTTATATGTACGGGGTTCGTCGAATCTCCTGTTGTGATGGGAGCGATGTTGGAACACTAAGGTAAGGTTCGATACGGTCTCTCGTATATTAAAGCTACACTGTTGTATTTCACTTGGGAGCGGAACGAGCGAGCACTATGAGAGCGGCCGCCGGCGCACGAACGCGTCCGCGCCCGACGACGCGTACGAGTTCGGCACTTCCGAGCCCACTTCGTGTTTATACCCGTTCTTACCGTTCAACGAACTGCTATTCTCATCCAATACCGCCTGGAAAAAAACACATTTTTAATGTATATAATTTAATTGCGTTTTATAATCAACTAGGTTTTGCATGCGGCTTCGCTCGCGTTAATTTAGATTCGACCTATCACTTTTCTGGATGAGAGACGGGTACCCCTATGGCTTTTCTATACCCGTGACAAAATTTTATTATGATTGGTAGATTCATTATGGTGTGAATGCGTAACAAATAAAGTCATATCTGCGATTATAATATTAGTGTTCTAATATGGCCCCATAAGTAATTAAACGATATTTAAAATTCAAAGCTAACTAAGAATTTTCACATCAACGATTTTTTTTATATTTTTATTTCACATAGTCTTAAATTTGTGATGATGATGAAATGCTATGGTATAAAAAGCAATTTTGATTTACATTAAAACGTCGTTAAAATCTTTCATTTAATTAATATTATGTTAATTAAAACATCGTCACAAATATCTAATTACAGACATTACAGTACAGTAGGCATTCATTACAGCATCTGAGCTATTATCGTTTTGAAATGCTGTGAGAACTCTTAACAGTCAATATGCTTATAGATTATTCGTATATAGTTTAAATTTATGTTTGGTATATTAATAACTAGCTGTCCTAAATAAATAAATATAATTATGAACATTATAAATATAACGTCTTATATGTTAATGACTACGTCCGGTACCGCTATGACACCCGAGAGGCGAGACTACAACGCCACCCGGGGAACCACTATTGACCTGCGATACCGCGCTATTGACTTTATCGGAGGTGTTACTAATGACCTCGAACGCTATTGGTCGGCTATTCATTATTCACCCCGGTGTTAGTGGTTTTCCCGACTGACTGGCTGATTTTACGTGATTAGTGTAACATATATGAACTGAGTCTTAAAAAAAATCTAGACAAAGTTGTGTTCAGTTTTCTTTAATCCTGAGAATTCTATATCATTGGAAACACTGAAGTTTCTGAACAACACTTTAATAGTGTGAGAAAAATGAGTGCTGGGTATAGGAAAAGACATAAATGTATGTTTTTGAGTATTAACTTACCATACATAGGCCATTCTTGACCTTGGTTTTCCTGTCGGCCTTGTTGTACCTCGCTTTGTAGAAATCGCTGAAGAGAAAGAGGAACAGGAAGCCGTGCATCGCAATCCAGTAGACGAACACGCGTGGATACTGACAGGAAGGCCTGAATAGAACCTGTAGCTGATGGCTGAATATCAGCACGAACTGAACCTGATAATGAAAAGAGAGTCATTTGTTTATATATGATATATACCAGGTGAAAGGTTTAACACTCGCAGTATTCCAGGATATAATACATCATGGTCACATTTAAAATATAAAATAATAATATCAAAACAAATATTAATAAAGAATAAAGATAAACTAAGTTAAAGTTTGTCCTAAGACTTTAAAAAGTATAAACACAAACGTAATAAACCTAGACGCAATGACCGGTAACCAAAAGTGTAAGGGGCGAGCTGGAGTTAATAATCTTCGACAATAAAACGTACGGTTTATTGTCCTTTTGTTTTGTTCGTGCCGTTCCCATGTTCACTTTGAAGCACCCGACGGTCATGAGACACTGTGCTTTAACATAAACGCTTAGAGGATTAAGTATAATTTTTGTATGTTTTTAAATAATTTGGTCAAATATTAAGCACGTATTTTTTTTATTGATTTAGAACGAGAATCGAGTGCAGAGTGTCCTCCATAAATATTGCTACTGTCTACACCTTCAGCTTGTATAGTTATATATTCCATATACACTATCTGATATCTGCAATTTCATCTGCATTGTTTATTATCTTAACAATATACTTTATGAATAAATATAATTATGAAAAAAAAAATTGGAAGCAAATATATACTTTGCTTACAATCTTTCTTTGTAAACATTGTTATCAGTTTATTTCCCCTCTCCTGCAAATGCGCATCAAACAGCTGTCCCTCCTTGACACATAGTTAAATGAATAGTAAACTACATTATAAAAAAATATATCTTAGTTTTTTTACGCTATAAGATATGCAATTAAGATATCGTAATATTTTTTTAGATAAAGAAATAATTTGCGAAGTAAAACTTAAAAAAATTATAGAATTTTATCCAGTACTTTTTGCGTAATGCCCCACAGCTGCACTGATAGATAGAAAATGATAGAAAGCTATCAATTTCTTTATATATGTAAAATAAAATCTCATCCAATGTACCTAACATTGGTGTGAACTAAGATAGTACTACCCTAAACCCAGAGGAAGTGGCTCTCGAGTGTTACAATCAGAATAAACCTATAGGCGCTTAACGACAGAAATTAAAGGACGATAATTAGCCAGACGGGTATTGGAAATACCTTTTCACAATGATATAGTTTATATACGGTTAATTATTTACAGTTTATTAGGTTGTTTTTATGGTGAAAGTTTTAGTTTGTAGAAGAATTCGAATCGACGACACGGTGTTTGAACATGCTACCTCATAACCATTATCGCTCCAAAATGTATTTATTTTACTACCACGGTGATTGTCTTTAAGACAATTTATCAATATTTTTTCTGTTACTTAGTGAAGACTTGATGTATTTATATCACTTTCGAGTACTAGTAATTAATGGTTAATTCTGATACGTTATGTTTTAATGAATATATAATTAAATTTGTATTAACTTAAACGAGACTAAATTAGAATGTTGAAATAAATTAGAAAAAATATTATAAGAAAACAATGATGAAAAATTGCATACTTTTATGAATTGAGTTGAATTATTGTATATATAGATAGATGCGTTACAAGCCCAACGCTTAGCCTGATCGCGCCTCTATCGCTTGCACCGAGCGCTCAGGCGGAACGTGACATTAAGTCATGCTTCGAGTACGTGCAGTCGGACGGAATCGATTTAGAAGACGTTATCACGTCAGAATGCGGTTTGAAGCGATGATAGCTGTGTTGATGTAGCGACTGAGTCGTAGCTTTCGTTAAATGAAAATATCGTGGTGAAACTATAGCGTGGGGTCTTTTCTAATTCCGCCTGGTTAGCAGCATCCACCCTTAAGTTGAAAATCTGTCACCAAGCACCTATTGGTGTGTTTCGGCAGATGTATTTGAGACCCATTCCTTATCTAGGCTTAGCTAATGTACCGTCTTAGACCGCATTGCCATTTAAGATTGTGGCCAAAGGTAAAGTATTTTTTTTAAACATATCAACTCTCACGTTGCAAAAAATGTTAATATTGTTTTTTTTTTTGTTAATTTTGTTTGGTTTAAATTCATCAGAAAATGATAGTAAAATATTCGCAATGATTATCTACGTACATAATAAAAAATATTTAAATTTCCAATTATAAAATTATTGATCAGAAGATTTTATACGACTAATTTCGTAGAGTTATCTTTTTTTCGTAACTTCAAAGTAATTACCAAAGATGTGTTATATGTTGACGCCATCTCCATTGCCAAAGCGAATATTCGCCAGTTTTTACCAGTTACCTTAAGGCGTACCCGATATTATAGAATTCGAAGACAAATGTAATAAGTAACTATTTGTCGTTGTAGAAAATAAATGGACCGCGTCGTCAATTTTTTTTTTTTGTTACTTCTTTTCGGGATAAAATATCTTAATTCCGTTATATGGTCGTGTATATTAGCAGTAGGCCAAAGATGAAAATATTCCCTAACGAATGTCATTGGAGCGGATCGTCGAATATAAATAGTACTTACCATCTGGAAGGCGGTAAGGTACTTCTTCCACCAAATATACTTCTGGTATTTTGGACCCATAGCAGCTACCATATAGTAGAAGTACATTACGATGTGGACAAATGTATTAAGTAACGCGAAGAATGTGCTGTGTCCTCCTACAAAAAAAAAACAATATTCATATTAACAACACATAATAGGTCTTTACCGTTCTGCAGTACTGGCCATTTCAAATCAAAATATTTTTGTTTGGCTAAGAATTCTAATTTCTAATTAATTTTATTTTAAAAACATGGAATTCTTTTTCCAAAAGTAGTCATTTGTTTATTGATTAGTGTTACATTTTCATCGCATTTCATTCATATTTGTCATCATGAATACGTTAAAAATTCGAGTAATTAAGGAATATGAGTACCGTCGTGGCAGCAACGCGGCACAAATCAACGACGTTCTCAGAGTTAACACTACAAACCAACGCACCGCCTGTTATTGGTTTGCTCGCTTCCGTTCTGGGAATTTCGACCTGAAAAATGAACCTCGCGGTCATCCGAAGATTTTGGTTGACAATGCCGAATTAAAGGCGATTATGGAAACTGATGATACACAATCTACGGCTGAATTAGCAGCAGCTTTCGACGTTATCGTCAAAACAATATTGGTCCATTTGCGTCAAATTGGCAAAGTAAAAAAGCTTGACAAATGGGTGCCCCACGAACTCAATGATCGCCAGCGCGAAATACGTGTCGAGACGTGCCTTGCACTGCTCAACAGACACACAAATGAAAGAATTTTGAAACGCATTGTTACCTGCGATGAAAAATGGATTCTGTTTGATAACCGCAAGCGCTCAGCATGTTGGTTGGATCCTGGTTCAGCACATAAACAATGCCCTAAACGAAAACTTACCCCTAGAAAAGTGATGGTCACTGTTTGGTGGTCTAGAGCCGGTGTGATTCATCACAGCTTCTTACCAAACGGGGTGAGCATTACTGCAGATGTGTACTGTGAAGAGCTGAACACAATGATGGAGAAGCTGGCACATCTACAACCAGCATTGGTCAATCGGTCGTCTCCGCTACTCCTGCACGACAACGCGCGACCTCATACTGCACAGCAGACGGTCTCCAAGTTGCAAGAACTGGGGTTGGACGTTCTCCGTCATCCGCCCTACTCATCAGACCTTGCGCCTACAGACTACTACTTTTCCCAGAATTTGGATAACTCCTTGGCGGGAAAAAAATTCAATACCCGAGAGGCAGTACAAAATGCCTTTGAAGAATTTTTTGCCTCCCGTCCAGCTGATTTCTTTAAGAAGGGCATCAATAAACTGCCACTGCGTTGGCAAAGATGCATTGATTGCATGGGTGATTACTTCGACTAATACAAATAAAAAAACCATGAAAAACAATCGTTTAAATTTTTTCATACAAAACGGCAATTTCATAGGTAAAGACCTAATATAACAAACTACATTATAAATAAATTATGGTAAAAGAATATACTTTATTTATGTTGTATTTCGACATGTTTACATTAACCTTGACCATAATTAACAAAATGGTGAGACCAAAGACAAATATAGAACTCTTAATGACATTGAATCTGTCGATATTTCTTTTTATGGGTTTCTGACGACTCAATGATATCCCGCTAATAATAAAAGTAATACTAGAACTCGTGCTAATTATGTGATAACTTATATGGGTTTACCTAAAAACATATGATTTGTAAACAAGAATATAAATCTAAAGTGTTAAATGTGTTAAGTGTAAAAAATGTTACTGTAAATGTTAATGTCTAGAAATAAGTAATAAAATACATTTTAATCATTTTTTATGTTACTGTAAATGTTAATGTCTAGAAATAAGTAATAAAATACATTTTAATCATTTTCTATGTTACTGTAAATGTTAATGTCTAGAAATAAGTAATAAAATACATTTTAATCATTTTTTTTTATATCATAGATGTCAAACGAACAGATGTGTCACCTGATGTTAAGTGATCATCATCGTCCATGGACACTAACAACACCAGAGGAGTTGCAAGTGCGTTGCCACCCTTTCGGGGAAAAGGTTAGAAGAGGGAAAGGGAGAGGAGAGAGGAAATGGGAGGGGAGGTGGTCCTCCGGCGCTCTCACTGACCGAACGAAACGCAACAATGCAAGCACTGTTACTTCACGTCGGTTTTCTATGAGAGGGTGGTACTACCCCGGACGAGCCGCCCCATTCGTGCTGAAACCAGTAATAGCTTCAGCGTGGCTCTACCGCCATAAAAAAACAAAATCATTCTTAGAAATGTCTGTCTGTCTGTTTGTATGAGCACGCATCACTGCTAAAGTACTGGGCTCACAAGAAACCCTCACTAAGAAAATCATAAAGATAATCTTCGAGAATAACTTAGTCTTTGTTTCATTAAAATCGGTATACTCTATCAAAAGTTATTGCAATTTGAAAGACGGCTAGTAAGAGGAAGTAAGAGAGAAGAGTAGTACTGTTTTAATATTATAAAGCTGGAGGGTTTGTTTGTTTGGTTGAACGCGCTAATCTACTGGCCTCCTCGGAACTACTGGCCCGATTTGAAATTCCTTCAGTCTTAGATATCTCATTTATCGAGTGAGGCTATGGGCTATATATCATCACGCTAAGACAAATCGGAGCGGGGTACCAATGAAGAATGCTACAAAATCGGAGATTTTTGAAGTAAAACTTATTTAGGTGCGACTACGAGGTAACTGAACGACAATGCAACGGAAGTAGGTTATGGCCTCACGTTTCTGTACCATCTGGTTTTTAAATATTTTTGATTGTATAAATAGTTTCAATCAAAAATTTTGAAAAAAATAAGAAATATTAAATTGAGTAATAATAATATAAAACTTGAGAGGTGTCAAGGGACACCCGGATGGAACGAAGTTCCATTCGATTATTTAGTGAAGGAATTGTAATCAAATTTTTTTTTTAAGTTATAATATTTTTTATTATTATTTTTTATTATTTACAAAAAACCTGTATACACTCAACAAAAATAATCGTCGCGACACCACACTGTTCAATGCGAAATAGAAATGAAAATATCTGGCTTGCTTTCTATAAGAGAGAGAGAAAGAGAGACAGACAGAGAAACATGCGCACGCCGCCCAGCTTACTATAGCAAAAAGTGTCGTTACAACTTTTCGTAAGAATTTTTTCCGTCTAGCCCCCTTTCACATCGCGCTATAAGGAACTTCGTTCCAAAAATCATATAATAGAATCAATTATGTATATATGTACGCACGACCGTGCTGCAATCAATGTAAGTAAGTAACAAATTAAAACAAAGCTCCATTATGTGTAGTGCCATCTATCAGCTAATTCGGAACTTAAATAACACAGGAAATGCTATTAGTAACTCTGTTATAAAGCAAATAAAATATAGAAGTTATCATAAACCAATCATATCATATTTGAGGTATCATACTTAAATTGCTTAAAACGTAATTAAATTATTGTTTTAAAATGTAAAGTGGTCGACGATAATGAATGCATATATTACTAGTGTTACATCATCAATAAATGCCTTTTTTAATTCTCATATAATGTATTTATTTTTAACTTAATCGCCAACTCTTATAACAACGCCAAAGAAGTTTTACGTCAATCGAGTGTGACGGTTACACGTACTCATTTTTTTCCTATCGAACTCTTCCGCTGAGTGTTAGCGTTAGCCCAGAGTAACTATTCCACGCGGTCGAAGCCGCGGGTAGAAGCTAGTATATTATATTTTTTTTTAATACATTTTACCACAACTTCACCTGATGTTAAATGGCGATGTGACCTAATACGGTAAACGTGCTAAACCTGTGAGCTGGCTTTGGAGGGCAGCTGCTCATACGTATCTATATGGTGCTAGGCCGCAGATCTTCAATTTGAGGATGGTAAAGTTCAACCACTATGCTATGATTTCGTCACGTTGTTTTTCTTTATTGAAAGCTCGATCTATGCGACTTAACTTACAAATCTTTCTTTAACAATTTTACAAAACAAGTTTTTTTTTTCGAACTGACTACGCTATTTGCCTGACAAGCCTTTACAGCTTCACCGGACTACCGCTTACAAGTTAAAGCTGGTATTATTTATTATATTGCTTGCGATGAAGATTTCCCGATGTCTATCATTGGTAAATAGTCCGTATCGACGACACCTAAAGGGTTAAAACATTATTATTTATTTATTTGCGTATAAATTAATCTCATTTTACTCGAGAATGATAGGTTCCATCATTATGCCGCGAATATCAAAAACGTGAATATGGAATGGTATCTATATAAATAAAAATTAAACACAAAATATGTTGCTAAGCGCGAAACTCGAAGGCGGCTGGTCCAATTCGCGTAATTTTTTATTTGATTCCTTGGACTCTGGAGGAAGGTTTTTATGGAGAGAAAAATTGCTATTAGCAAGTTGAATGCATCCGTAATTACGTTTTTTTTTCATTTTTGAGTTGACGTATGTAATTTTACCATTTTACTGCAGTTTACTTTAAAAATTTCGCTTTCTCAGTTTGTATTCCGGAAAAGCGCACAGGTTCTATGGGGTAGCACAGCAAAATGTTCCATATGTTATTATATATCTACAAAAAAGGTAGGCTATGAAAAAAAAAACGAAGGCGAAACGAAGTTCGCGGGGGCAACTAGTTTTTTATAGAAATGTAGTGAATGTGTTCCAAGGTTAGAGATTAAAATATATTAAAATAGAATCGATTTAGTGCGAAAGAAACGCTATGAAATATTTATTATTTTAAATTGCGTTATGGTATGGTAAGCAAGCTCACTGTTCCCAGCATTGTTAAAAATCAGAACAGCCTAAAATGTAATTTATTTGTCTTCAAATAAGATCTAACTTCAAGAACAAAAGAATATTGGAATAAGAATTTGAAAATATAACTAATCAGAAATTTAAAAAAATATATATGACCACAAAGCTGTAGATATGTCATAAGCGCTTCGACAGCGCCTTGTTAAAACTTGGCTAACTAGCTTATTTTTGGCGGCTGCCCCGTCAATCCGCCCGTATCTAAGCAACATATTATAACTCCTTCTTTTTCATCATCGATATTGAGAATATGCCAATTTACTTCCGCATTTCATTTAAGATTACTATGTGTACATGCGTTACAATATTACTTTACGTATGTGTGCGTAAAGTGTAAACTTGCATTGACATTAATTTTGTATGGGAAAAAATGTTTTTCTTTAGTAAACTAAAATAATAGAATTTCACGAAATAAGTGTAGAAAGCAAAAACTGCTTTGACGGTTCAAAATATAGTTCTAAAAGTATTATAATTTATAACTATTTAAAATTATATAAAAAGGATCTAGTTTTAACGATTAAATATATACATATTGTGACCACATAAAATGCCTTTTTATACAGACCAAATACAAAATACAGACCTTACTAACTGCAATATTTTCCGCATACCGGCGTATTATTTTGTGAACCTCGAAACTAAAAATAAAATAATTGACGGCAGACTCGATTTGACGGGAGGAAAGAATCGAGAAACAAATATCTTGTATTTAGGTAGTTAATCTTTACGTACTCACTATATATACATATAAAAATGAAATGTCTGTATGTCATATCAAAATAACAACTTTTTACTGATTGGGTATGAAAGTATACACTCAACTGTTAACAAAAATGCAATTTTTAATTTTTTTGTCAGTCTGTCTGTCTGTTTGTTTCGGGTATTCTCTGAAACGGTTGAACCGATTTTGACGGGAATCTCACTGGCAGATAGCTGAAATTACAGCGGGTGACATAGGCGACATAGACTGTAATTTAGACTAGCTGTTAACCATGGCATCGTTTGCAGTGCTATCTCGAAAATGGTTGTACCGATTTTCACGGGACTTTCACCGGCAGATAGTGGACCTTATAAAAACAATTTAGTCAATCTTAATTTAGACTAGTTGTAAACCGTGGCTTCACCCGCAGCGCTATCTCCAAAACGGTTCGATCCATTTTCTCTTATTTTAATAAGCTCTTCTTTTAGACTAGCTGATATTCGCGACATCGTCCACGTGAAATATAGCAAAAAATGTTCTTCACTGTAAACATATGTGTGAGGCATGCGCTGTACTGGACTTCAAGAACAAATATGGTAAGTATGGTAAGGTAAATATGGTAACTAATCACCCCCATCCATAGACACTAGCAACACCAGGGGATTCGCAAGTGCGTTGCCATCCTGTGTTTGGGGGGAAGGGGAGGGCGAGGAGAGGGGAGATAGGCCTCCGGCGCTCCATGACACAAAAAAAATAGCCTGGTTGTTTTATAGATTAGCGCGTTTAAACAGACAAACATACAGAATTCTTATAAATATACTTATTGAATCCCGTTATACTTCCTACATCAAACTCAATTTGTTTTTAGCAATTATTTTTAATGTACTACCACGATGATTTAACAGTTTTATTGTAGTATGTGTGATAGTTAAATAAATAGATGTTGGTATATTTAAAGGACGTAGAATACTATTCATCCAAAATAATGTACTGTTCCTGGGTAATATAATAAATCTATAATAAAGCGAGCGGAATCGCGACCGAAAGGTAGTAACGAATAATGATAAACGTGTATGGAATCGCGAGCACATCTACTATCCAGTCTATACCTATATTAAACAACACGGAAAAACATTGGTTTGCACATGTACTCCGGTAATGACGCAAATTGGAAGTATACACGATAAAAAGTATTGGTTTAAACGTCACGTGCTTTTTGTAATACCGATTATAAACGATACGCAAATAGTAAAAGACTACAGTATGCTGCTACCTACGTACCTGGTGCGAATTTGAGTCCGAACCACACGGACATGGGCATTATGCCGTGGTGTATGACGTGAAGCGTGGACACGTGCTCGTTCTTTTTACGTAGCACAAAGAAAAGCGTGTCCATGAACTCCGTAAACTTGCTGAAGTAGTACCACCAGCACGTGTTCGCCATCTGATTTTGAAGAAAAAAAAACGTTGCATTTTACTTATTTAACAATTGAATACCCCCTTAATTATTTATTTATTTATCATAAGAATCAACAACAGTAACATAAAATAGGAAGCTAAAAATATACATGCAAAAACTTAAAATTATTTATGTCACTAATTGTAGTTAACTACAGCGTATATCAATCAACATAAGATGCGATGTGGAGAATAATAAAAGTAGAATAAACAATTATGAAAAAATTAAGAAGAAAATAAAATAATACAATTGGATAATATATAATAACTTAAAAATTAAGGTTTTTCTTTAATAATACCATAAATGTAATTGTTGTTCGTGAAATTAAGAGTTCTACAAGTTTCACTTGTATATGGGGTATTCAACAACAAATCGGACGGTTTCAAAAAAATTATATTTCCTCAATTTTGTGATGTTTTAGTACTCCTCAAAATATCCCTCCTGGTAAATTTTGAAATTTTTTACTTTCGTTACTCGTTCAAGAGATCGTTTTTTAGACATACCTTTCTTAAAAATGGAACAAATTTGATTTTTTTTATTAATTATTTTTATATGGGCTTTATGGAAAAAAAGAAATTAATCAAAGATATTTACTACATTTTTGAGAAATAAAGATTTTTAAATTTTGAAACTTTAAATCGAGTTTTATTGAATGAATGTACTGTTCGATTTTTTATTTGAAATTTCTATCCATTCCTCAACTTATAAGCTCGGTCCAGTAACTAATTACTATGAAGGCCATGTAAAAACAAAAAAAAAACAAATATGGTCCATTTTTAAGAAAGTTATGTCTAAAAAACTACTTTTGAACAAATAATATAAAAGGGCTATTTTGAGAAGTACTTAAACATATCACAAAATTAAGAAAATAAAAAAGTTTTTTTTACCGTCCGATTCCTCCATCGTCCGTATACCGTCCGTATACCGTCCATATACCTATAGTATGCATTGGTATACACCATATTCCAACAACAAAGACACGCAGTTCAAGTATTTATATAGAAAAACCCAAGATGCACACTTAACGTCTCACAGCCGGCACAAAAAAACGAGTGCATAATTTTAGATTATGCAATCTTTTCAAATAGTCTCGCGTCGCTTGTGTCCTTGTAAAAACAACTTTAAATCATTCGAGTAACGTTGAATTTGCAAAATCATAAGTTTATCACATAACTATAACCACGTATGGAGAGTTTTGCGGCCGGTTTTGAGCGCCCTTTATATTCGAGATTTGCGTCTAGGGTTTTTATATGTCAATGAGTTCAGGCAATTTATAATACGGGGCCTCAAGAATCATTAAAGGTTAAGTTTTAGGAATTCGATATCTTAATAATCTGCTCTCCCAATCAAAAATGTGACAATCTAATGATGTCTCAAAAACTTGCATAAGCTGGATTTATAATTTTTTTTTACGTTGGTGTTAGGTTTTACAACATAGTCCCAAACACATTATCGATTTCCCGGATAATATTGGTTAGTAATGGTTATTTATTATAGTGTAGATCAATATATGAACGATGGTGTCGACTGGAAATGACGCTCCTCTTTGTGCAAATGACAAAAACGAATGTAATATTGTCTCTATGTTTGTAAAAATATGTACGATGAAAAGATAAACCCCGTCGGTCGTGTTTGTTGCGTTTTTCTAGATGAAGAACCGGTGGCAATATTGACGTTCATGAACGTCTTCTCGGGGCCTAAATTGAATAAAGTGTTTTTGGTTTGGTTTGGAACAATCTCCCGGCTAGTGTGTTCCCTCCTTCCTATAACATGGGGTCCTTTAAGCGTAACGTGAAGAGACATTTACGCAGGCCGGCATGACAGCGGCGACCGCCGGACGAGGGCGTATCTCTCGGTGGTCGCCGTTGTTTCTGGATTGTACTGTGCTTACCATCAGGCACAGGGCAGTCACTTTGCCGTGCTACAATAAAAAATAAACGACTGTAAACAAGTACTTGTAAAGTTTAAAAATAATAATGTATTGTTCATAATAGTCTTTTCAAGATATAAATAGAAAAACTTTATGCATTTGGAGATTAATTTTTTGCAATTGCTGCATTCTATTTCGGTCCTCTGTATCTGAAACTGGCCGATATTTATGTACGGGCTAAGCTATATCATAGTGAATGTTTGGCGTATAGATAAACTGTATCTGATTACTAAATTTTTTTATATGTGAAAGCGATTAATTAATGCACTTTCTTGCAACCAATTAAATGGTTAATTTACAGTAAAATGTAAGTACATCATTTATTTAGAAAAATATATTCGGACGACGTATCAGGCGGCTTCCGGAAAAACATATTATAATTTGATATCAGGATGACATGATAGCGCTGTATTGTTATACTCACTCTCAGTGCCATGGGACTCCGTGAGTAGTCGACCAGTTGACACCTAAAGTCGTAATGACCCCACCATCCGCTCATTAGGTACTGTAGATAACAAAAATTATTGTTTAAATTCATATCATTAAAAAAACTGTCTTGGAGTCGTTATGTTAAGAGTGATTCATAAGACATGAGTAAATTATAGTTTCATTTTAACTTTATTGATCAAACAAGAGGACAGTTTTTTTTAAATATACATAGTAGAACCTTTTTAAGTCGCACCTCGGTAAACCGAAAGTAACTCGGTAAGTCGAAAACATTTTCTTCCCTTCAATACTCATAAAATAGAAATTTCAACTCATAACTCGAAAAAATAAATTGGACCTCTGTATCTCATAACAATGTTTGGTTTTACAACTCGCTCATTGGAATCTAATTACCTCTATAAATCGAAGAATAATAAGATACTGACTTTAAGAGTTTGCCAACAATGTCAAATTATTAAGAATGAATCTTAACCTTTAAAAGTCAAATATTTCATTACAAAATCCGCCTAAGTCGTAATCTCTATAACTCGAAAGTTTTGTTGTCCCTTGAAGTTCGACTTACAGAGGTTCTACTAGGTATATTTTCGAATCTGGTTCATTGTAACTATAAAATATGTATATGTATGTATGTAATATGTATTCATACCCGGAAATAATTTTAATAAAATAATAAGCCTCAACATTTTATAAAAACCACCAATTTTGTGGCGTTTTTCGATAGAAATTTGGTAATCGCGTACGAAAATTCTAGTTACAAAAGCTAAATAATGCGATAAATAGTAATATTACATAGAAAAATATAGCAATATATATTGTTTATTTTTTTATAACAAGTTGACACTATCTTATAATGATAAAAAATTAAAATTTTAAACGATATATTTCATACAAATGCGAAAATATAATTATTATTAAATCAGTATTGAACATAAAGTTTTTTTGTACATAAAAACATTCTCGAATATCATTATTATGTTGGAAAATATTTGTCCTACGTCACATAACGTTTAAAGCAATCTGTTTTTTCTTTGGTAGTATCAAGCAATCGAAACCACAATTACCAATATTTATTTTTGTTTCTTAATTAAATAGCGACAGATTTATTCGGACAGGTGACGTCAGTGGATTTAAAGCCAGTTGGTTTTCAAATGTTTAATATATCATACCAATATACACACTTGTACAGTGCAGAATGTGAAAAGGTTTTAATAAAAACTTATTTAGTATACCTACAATTTCAATAGAAAAAAAGGCTTAACACAACATGATACGTTTTTTTAAATTCCATTTCATCGCGTCCTTTCAATTTATATAACACTAGCCGACCCGTGCCCACTTCGTTGGGCGGTAATAGGCATTATCAAGCTACAACTTTTCTCTAGAACTCAATCATATGTCTCTCATCGTTAAGGCAGCGTTTGTAAGAAACGTTCGACCATTTTTTCTCCGACTCCCCTGATATTACCTCCTACAACCTCACAAACTTTGCCTCTTTATAATATTAGTATAGATAATATAATTAATTAATAGCGTCTGCTCGCGTCTTCGTAAGCGTGGAAAAATTATTTTGGGCTAAGACGCAGCGGAAGCTCTCAAAAGGAAAAAAAAACCCGATTTAAAACATTTTTCATTGTTGCTCCGCTCCTATTGGTCTTATATATAGCGTGCTTATATATAGCCTATGACACTCACAAATAACGTGGCTTTCTATTGGTAAAATAATTTTCATAATCGGTTTAGTAGTTCCTGAGATTACCTCCTACAACGTCACAAACTTTACCTCTTTATAATAATAGTATAGATATCTATATACATTATTAATGTAAAATAACATTTTTTTAAACTTAACATACGCGTATTATGATGAAGTATACATTATAATGAATAATCGACTGAATTTTACTATTATTATACCAAAATAAAGTGTGTTTTATATAAACTGAGTGATGAACTGAGAAACTACAACTACTGAAATGAATTTCAAAATTCTTCCACTTATTAAAAGCTACGTTTAGACCTGCTGTTATAGGCTATAATAATTTTAATTAAGTTTTATATTATGAATAGTAATTATTATAATATTTTGCTTATGAATAATTAATACATTTGCGGAAATATACCTTGTACAGGTCGTAATAATGTTTTATTATCGTATTTCTTTATAAATGAAATTAATTCCATGCGTAATTGCTATAATATACAAACCATATTACCGCATTTAGACATTAAGCTGTTTGTAGAAAATTTATTAAAATATTTCAAAATTTGTTAACGTAGGCGGCATTTTTACAGGTGTTTTTTGTATTGAAAAAAAAAACGATAATTGTTAGTACAAAACTTTGAAATAAAATATTGTTTATGAATTTTTATACAAGAAGTCACTTGAAGAGTTTAGCACATTTTTTTGCAAAAAGTTTTTACATGCTCAAATTATGCATACATTAGCCAAATAGCAAGAAAATAATACGTAACATTTAATATATAAACAAATGTATGATGTGTTTACTTATTTATTTGATTTTATTTAGTAGTCCCGTGAATCTGTAATGTTACCTTGCCGCTGCTCAAATTATGCATACATTAGCCAAATAGCAAGAAAATAATACGAAACATTTAATCTATAATCCAATGTATGATGTGTTCTCTTATTTATTCGATTTTATTTAGTAGTCCGGTGAATCTGTAAAGACCTTGCCGGGTCAATAGCATAGTCAGTTTGAGAAAAAAAAATCGATATTTTAGAATATCGTTTAAAAATTTAAATATGTGTCCTTAAGTTGTTTAACTAGGTTAGTGTAATAAATATAATTTATTTTTATTAAGATGGATATATATATATATATTCTCAAAATTTATTTCTAAAGATAAGTTTTTTTAAAACGCACACACACGATATCTGGTTTAAGTTTATGTAAAAACATTTTATATTGACGACTTTTATATACAATTTTAACAATGATGAAGTCAATATAATTTAGAAGTGAATAATATATATTTTTTGTATTACATTAATAATATTTGAAAACATTTAGTAAGCTCTTATCGTCCAAAACTATCGTCATGTGTGATCGTAGACAGATCAAATAATAATATTATCCTAATAACGTAACTGCTCCTTCATAGTTTGATTACGCGGCTATAACATTTTAAATACATATTTATTCAAATTAATCCCACCTCATAGAATATCCATGCGCTGAATATAGTCTGTACAAGGTTATATACAACGAGCACTCCTCTGAGTTCGAACGGTTTTCGGTTCGCCATCAGCCGGGGGCCAAGCTCTTTCGAGCAGTATGCGTAGCACACACAAGCCATAAGGGTGGGCCACGGCGATGACATCATCGGCCAGTCCTTCACCCGGGGATCTATAAAATAACGGAGAAAGGCGTTTAACATTCATTTAATTATCAGTTTAGCAAAAAAGAAAAAAGATACATAAATCAGAAAGTCAATAAATCAAGGTTATAAATCGGAGAACTTCCTCCACTCTTTTGATGATTTCAGTTAAACAATGAGCTCATGTGTTTATTCTTTGTGTTGTGTAAATAATATATTTTGTAGTTGACACTGCGCATCATTTTAAAACCTCATTTGAATACATACAGTTATCAAATGAATATGAAACTGAACTCAAAGAAGGATCTAGCCGAATAATCTTTACGCGTGTACTTAGCGGCTAAGCAGTAATGATAAAATTGCGATTAAATAAAGAAACATCCCATTCTTGATACAAATTAGAGGTGAAGTTCCTTAGGCACATCAAAATCATTTTCATATGAGCAAAGTCGTGGGTATCGCCTACGTTAATAATATTTTAAGCTCCGCTATAATGTTATTCGGAATGTTGACCTGTCCCAAGTGTGAGCGTCCGTTTACCGGGAAGGTAGGATATGCCAGTCATTTACGTGCACACGAAAGAGCGGAGATATAGACTTAAGTTTCTCTTAGCGGTCGCTGTAACCGATAACGGTTAGCAGCAGATGATGACGATGAATGTTATTCAAAAATATCAATATTTATCGTTTCAATTATATAGTTCCAGATTCCAATGATGAGTTATTTGGATAGCTACTCCGGGTAGAGAAACTGTGGCGAATCGTAGTCTTCAAATCCCTACTACTACGTACGACAGCTGCGGAGTAGTAAATCTTTTAACCAGTGCTCTTTACCCATTCTCAAATACTCAAATGTCGAAATATGGACATTCACGAAAGGTAATGTCATAACCGTGAAGTTGCACAAAGAGCCAAGAAACAAGCCAAATCTGGCATTTTCCTCGTCGGCCTTAATCTATCTATATAAATAAAAATGAATCGCAAACTATGTTGTTAAGAGCAAAACTGTAAGATGGCTTGCTCCAATTCGAGTAATTTTTGATTTAATTTATTCCTTGAATTCTGAGGAAACTTTTATGGAGAAAAATTGGAAAAATTGCACGGAAAAACCTAAATATCAGTTTTCTTTTTCTGTAATTGTGAACGCAACTTCAAATTACTATTAGCAACATGGTTTTATCATATCTTGGCGAGTTCTTCCACAGAGTGTTTGGTAGTTTATTTAAAACTGAGCGATACCTGCGACTTTGCCTGCATTGTCCTACGCATGCCCACCACACCATTTGCCTCAAATACCCCAAAATACACATCGCTGAATGCGTAGTGATCATAGAAATCGTAATTTCTTAAGACTTGAATAACTGTATATTAAATTAAGATATTGTGATACTTTTTTTTAGATAAGGACCAAGTATCTAAGAAGTGTAATTAAAAGAAGAGGTGTTTGATGCGTGCAGAACGGCATACCTCCCATCAATTTATTTATATAGAGAGATGGCATAGTCCTAACTAATATGTAGTTACTACAGAGTAACTCTTTTGTATGGTGGTAGCGCCACGTTGAAACTATTACTGGTTTCAGCTTGAATGGGTCGGCTCGCCCGGGGCAGTACCACCCTCTCATAGAAAACCGACGTGAAGTAACAGTGCTTGCATTGTTGCGTTTCGTTCGGTCAGTGAGAGCGCCGGAGGCCCACCTCCTCTCCCCTCTCCTCCTCTTCCTCTTCCTCCCCTAATCCCTTCCCCCCATATTGGTATTGTTAGTGTCCATGGACGGTGGTGGTCACTTAACAGCAGGTGACCCACCTGTTCGTTTGCCACTTATGACATAAAAAAAATAATAATAATCCCAGGCCATGTATACATGGGAACATATTTCAGTCTTCACATGGATGATAGCCAATCTCTTTTTTAGCTTTATTAATCTTGTTTACATTATGATATATAACGGGCATTCTAGCCTTGCTAAGAACATTCACAATTTTACAGTATTAAACAAGGTTTTTAACGGTTTTTTACATTTAATTGTAATTAAGGAGTATTGTTTTAGTGTGGTCTTACTCGCATTTTATCGATATCCTGGACAATAATTTGAAATGTGTTGTCTGGATACTACCTAAATGTTTCCATTCAGTAGTCTATCAAATCTATCGATGAGCCAGCAAGGGAAAGACAACATATTGAAAGTATTACATGGCAGTGAACTATTATGTACTAGTTGTGCCCTGGAACTTAATGCTAAAAACAGCCTTTCGTTTACTGTGTCTTAAATATTATTTATTGCTCGTACTTACTTCGCACCCTAAATTACAATAACTTTTGATAGAGTGGACCGATTTTAATGAAACAAAAACTAAATGTTACTCGAGGACATGCTTAATGATTTTCTTGGTGACGTTTTTTACGCAGTACTTAGCAGTGATGCGTGTTAAAAAAACAGACAGACAGGCATTTCTAAAAATGATTGAAATGTATTTTATTACTAATTCATAGACAACTGCAACAATTCTTTTCATAAAAATATAAAAAGTTCAGACACTTTAGATTTACATTTTTATTATAGAAGAAGAAGGCCACCAACAGAATCTCTTAATTATTTTTATAACAATGAGTATAATAACAATTGTTAACAATATAATTGTGTAAACATTTGGTAACAATAGTTATCTTTGACTTTAGGTATGGTAAATGTATGTACATATTTAAAGTTTCGACAAATTACAACTTGTACATCTCGTATCTTGTAGTTGCTATGTAAATAGACACGATTTACATAGCAAGTCAAAAGTTCATCTGTATGTCCGGTTGCGCCATCTTAACAACTGACAACTATGTGCTGACGTACAGGTGTCATGGACTATCAGTATACCAACTTTTCGATATAACAAATTAATGCAAATAAATTGCAAATTATATTTCGATGTGTAAATCTGAAACCCATACAACATAGGATACTGTATACTATTTCGTTGTAATTAGTTATTGTGACATTGTTACGTCTTCTAATCTCTCATATCAAAAGCTTTGATAAAACCAGTTGAACCTAATATGAATTAATACTTGTAATCCATTACGTATTATCTTAGCGATCTCAGTGACTATTTAACGTAGAAGGTACTAAGAAGTTTGCAAGACAGGCTGTAATTAGACATTATTATGAATTTAATTGGCAAAAATATTAGAACACGTAGCTCACTAAGTTATATTTTTAATTCAATGGATATGTTTCTCCATTTTATAGATACTCATAAAAACTTCGCCAAAGTATTGAAGGAAACGAAATTTTCATGTCAACATAGAATCCATAAAACAGTTAAGAAAAAAAATTACTGGTTTAGATAATTAACGAATGTACATTTTGATTACATTTTCTCGTCTGCGTAGGTATATTATAATATGTACTATTATAAAGAAATTTATCCATTCATACATTTTGGAACCTTCATTGTCAGTTACATTATTCTTCTTATATTAATAAATCTGCTATTTTATAATTTACACATTTGTTACTGTTACGATCTATAGAAATATATGACAATAACGAACCAACCCTGAACAGCTGATAGCAACGGTGAATAACTTAACATTTCCCAACGACGGTAGGCCTTGTTCTTGCTTCTGTTAATACGGCAGGATATTTTTAATTTCAAGTACTCACGTATTTTGTTGCATACATGAGAAATCACGAGAATATAACAAATATATATTATTATTGAAAAATAACAAGATATATTTAGAAAAAAAAACTCTTCTTTAATATCCTTAATGTATCGATTTCAATATGTATGTGCATTTCTTCTACTATGGGAATAATATTTAATACTAGTTGTCCGCTCCGACTTCGCATGGGTGTACCAAGAAAATAATACCCAATCTTTCCTTTACAACACGACCATCTCTTAGTCCGGTAAAGCTAATAAGGCATTGCTAGGTCAATAGCGTAGTCAGTTCGAGAAAAAAAAAATCGACCATCTAATAAAGTGAATGGTAACTGAACGTGAATCTGCTAATTGTGTCAATATTTTTGAAAATATCCACACTGTCTTCTGTGTCCTTTACCCACTCACTTTTAATATGGAGAATTGTTTACTCCAATTTTTGGCACCATTATCTCATAACTATAAAGGCACGTCAGGCCAATAGTTTAAAGTCAGTTAAAAAAACAGTTTTTTCACGCTTTTGTACGATTTTCAAACGTTTTCTTTCATACAAACATTGTTCCAACAAATACATACACAACTAATAAAGAATTAGCCAAAAAGCTGCAGCCGTTATCAAGTGATGTGATTACAGACTCGTTGTTTTTTTCTCGAAATTACTACGCAATTGGCCTATCAAGGCTTTAACAGCTTCACCGAACTAAGCTTAGACTCGTACATACGGCAATTGCTTATTATCTACTAGCTGACCCGTGCCCACTTCGTTGGGCGGTAAACATTTATAATAAACTACATTTTGTGACTTATATATTAGACATATACTGTCATCGAATTTACTCTGTACAACTTTTCTCTGGAACTGAAATATATATCTCTCATCGTTAAGGCAGCGTTCGAAAGAGACGTTTTCGTTCGACCGTTTTTTCTCCGACTTACTTTGCAAATCCGACTACCACAAAAAAGTCTTTCAATTTTTCGGGTTAATATATAGCCTTTGGCACTCACAAATAACGTGGCTTTATATTGGTAAAAGAATTTTCAAAATCTGTTTAGTAGATCCAGATATTACCCCCTACAACGTCAGAAACTCAAGTTTTTTTTTTTTCGAACTAACTACGCTATTGACCAAGCAAGGTCTTAACAGCTTCACCGGACTACTAGAAACTCACAAGCTTTACCTCTTTATAATATTAGTATAGATAAGGATAATAAAGTAACTAAATAAAGCTTAGTACATGTTACTACTTTAGCTAGCTCATTCTTATAATCAGTCTCTTTGTAGTAATAAAAGTAATTCGTAATACTGTTTAAATACAATATGGACTCATTCGAAATCTTTTTAATTACAAAATATAACGGAGGATTGTTTTTTGCATGCATACTACTTTATAAGCCTTCATTGTATCTGTAATAAATATTGTTCAAAGGAAATATGGAGGAATGATGGTGGTAGAGCCACGCTGAAACTATTATTGATTTCAGCATGAATGGGTCGGCTCGCCCGGGGTACTACCACCCTCTCATAGAAAACCGACGTGAAGTAACAGTGCTTGCATTGTTGCGTTTCGCTCGGTCAGTGAGAGCGCCGGAGACCCATCTCCCCTCCCCTCTCCTCTCCCTTCTCCCTTTCCCTCCCCTAACCCTTCCCTCCGAAAGATGGCAACGCACTTGCGACTCCTCTGGGGTTGTTAGTGTCCATGGATGGTGGTGATCACTTAACAGCAGGTGACCCACATGTTCGTTTGCCACCTATGACATAAAAAAAAAAAATAATTACATTTAGTATATTCTATGTAGATAATAAAATAAATCGCTATGAATAATAATAAAAAAAACTGGTTTAGCCTTATGGTTTAGGTTAGAATTTTCAAAGCCTTCACCTTTGGAATCAAGATAATATACTAAATAATTATTGTTATTATAGTGTATGTAATTATTCAAATATGGCAGCTTAAGTACGTGCAAATACAAATATAGTAATCTTCCTTATTTAGAATATCAACATCACATATCATGGCCAATGGCTATTCTTTATAAACCCGGATGCTTCCTAGCGTAAAAAAACATTATTTCACTACCACAATATATGTTTTCATAAAATTCTGTACAATTGTATAATTTTTATGTACAATTACCAAAGGACCAATACTAGGAAATCACAATTTTAACATATAATTCTAATTTCAAACCTATTAGAATTGCGGACAACTTTGTGTTGGAAATATGAAGTATTCTCAAAAATGGTAATTGTCACCTTTAATTAGGACGAATTAACAAATGTTCACGTGTTAATAACATTCAACACAAGCGACGAATAACACATAATGATATGTGAATATAGACTGTTATTTAGTTATTTTTTAACAATGAGATGTTTTTCGGTCGTTTCCTCTAAGTGTACTGTGGAATAAACTCGAGTTTATTGTTCGTCGACCTTAATCGAGCAAGTTAATAAATGTCGGTGTTTTTGAAAATAGCCACCAATTATTATTAATCATTAATAAAATATATGATACTTATAAGAAATCCTTAAAATTAAATAAATATACACTAACATATAATCACTAGCCTTTGTTATTGGAAATTATGTTTTTTTCTGGATTTACGCTGTCATCTATTACTTTCAAACCTCTGCCAAATTTCATTAAAGCAGTACTAGTAACGTTTTTTTTGTATAATACAAATTTGGTATCCATACTATTTCAGTTATAGTTCCTCAGAACACTCTCCACTGTTATACAGTAGAGCACACATAGAAACCCAATGTCTCTGGGAAGTTCTAAAGCCTCTAGACCACATGTTAATTCGGAATCGTCGACAATGCGAATAGCTCGGCTTTTCCCTTAATGCCCACCAAGAATAAAAAGCTTGTTTTAATAGAGTACTATTTGGTTTACTAAATATTTTGTATACTTAACATTTTTAAATTAAAGGAAAGAAATGATACACGAATTATTAAACAAATTATTAGAAATAATATATGACATATTTAGACAACGTTTGATACCAGATGACGTCCGGTGCTAGGTCAATAAAGACTTAGAGCACAGCAAGCAACGGACGTTAGTCCGTTGGTGTTAACAATGACCTTCACATTGGCTTTTGATCAGTTTTACACATTTGTATTTTTTCTCCTTTTAACTCAACAAAATACTGAAAAATATTTGTATGGAAATTAGTAACTCCTGAAACTTATTACTGTAGAGACATAACAAAGCCTATAACGACTACATTATAAATATAAAAATTAATATGAAATAATCGTTATTTTCAAGTTACAGAATTTAGATCTTGTATGTATTTAATAATCACACGAGAACAATATAACTTTTATAAAGTATTTAATGTATTATACCTTAAATTATGCTTAAGAAATGTCAATGGGTTAAGGAGCAAGTAACGTATTTTGAGCAGGTATTTTTAGTCAATAGAAAATATGGGTAAGTAGAGAACTTATGGTTCCTTGCTACTGTGCACTATTCATGTTGCAAAAAATACAGCCAGATAAAGAAGTTTTGTTCTTGAGAGATACGAACAATGGATCTTTTTTTTTTTTTTTTATCGTAGCACGGCAAAGTGACTTTACTGTGCCTGATGGTGAGCACAGTATAATCTAAAAACAATGGCGACCACCGAGAGACACACTATCCCTCACCGGTCGCCGCTGTCATGCCGGCTTGCATAAATGTCTCTTCACGTTAATCACTTCACTTCACTTCACGGATCTAAAATATTAGCAACTACCCTGATTTTGTAAGTTAAAAAATTTGCGAAAAATATTCTAGGCTGAAATATAAATGGTAGGTAATCTATTGAATAAGTGCCTTCATTAAAATATAGCGTATCCAGTGTGTAATCATATTTTTATAAATTAGTAGTCTGTGTTCGTCTTTAAAAATGATGATACCACAGATTATCTTCGTGTAACTCTGACAGATTATGCAGCACAAGCCGTGTTCCTCGAATGGTATTTTTTTAAAGTAATTTGACGCTTATTATTACATTTTGGCCAAATGATATCCTTATGTTGTTACCTGTGTACCTATGTCTTTACACTTGTGATGTATAAGCTATTTTTATTTCTGCAAAATCCTTTCAGTAGTTTTTGCGTTAAAGAGTAACACAGCATCCATCCATGTTCATAAACTTACTCGTACATAATAGTTGGATATAATAAGAATTCGTAATTTGTTACTGCAAATAGCAGAAACTAAAGTTTTTCACAGGAAAAATTTTAATGTTGTTTTTTTTTGTGTTTTATTTTGTTGTTAATCACTAGGGTGACATGGTAATTTGTGACCAAACCCCAATTATAAATAAATAATCATGTAATAATTAGAACTTAAGTTAACTTTATTCATATAATTAACGTTTATAGGTGGTAGAGTCACGCTGAAGTTATTACTGGATTCAGCATGAACGAGTCGGCTCGCCCGGGGTACTACCACCCGACCCACAGAAAACCGACGTGAAGTAACAGTGCTCGCATTGTTGCGTTTCGTTCGGTCGGCGAGAGCGTCGGAAGACCACCTCCCCTCCCAAACACGAGCTGGCAATGCACTTGCGACTCCCCTGGTGTTGCAAGTGTCTATGGACGGTGGTGATCATTTACAATCAGGTGACCCACCTGTTCGTTTGCCTCCTATGATATAAAACATAATTGATAAAAGCTTATTTTTGATTTGTTTTGTACATGGTATTTAGGTGTTACAGGAAAGCGTTCTAATAATTGGTCGAAATCCTACCTCGAGTCAAGTTCTGTATTAATGTGCAACCTATATTCAAAGTGGTTCTGTATACATATAGACAAATAAAAAAAAATACAAAAAATGTACGAATCGTTTTAATTAAATTTTTTCGTTATCCTAATTAATTTTTATCATATCTATTTAATACAGTTCACAGAATATACACGATTTGATTATACGAATAGATTTATTATCACATTTCTGAGTATTTACATGTAAGTAGGTACATACAAATACAAGGTACCTTTCTACATCACATATATTTTTAAACTTTAAATAATTTAATTAATATCACTGATTTAATACTTTAATGTATCACTAACTTCTTCCCGCGACTTCGTCCACGTGGAATAGTTTGGGCTAACAAGCACGCAGCGGAAGCTCCCAAAAGGAAAAAAAACACCCGATCTTGAAACACTCTTCATTGGTACTCCGCTGCTATTGGTCTTAACGTATATAACCTATAGCCTTCCTCGATAAATGAGTTCTCTAACACTGAACGAATTCCTCAAATCTGACAAGTAGTTCCGGAGATTACCCCCTACAACCTCACAAACATTACCTCTTTATAATATTAGTATAGATATACGGAAACGAAAACACGTTCGGAGCATTGTTGTAACATAAAAGTAGGAATTATTTAAACATGTAGATGCAAATAATTGTGAATGATAGACCCCACTTATTTCGTTCAAAGGATTAGTTATTTCCAGACAATACATTCTAACTAACGTTAAATACTAAAGTTAGATCATTTATTTATTTGTTACGTTTTGAAGTCTCAACTACACAACCCGTTATCATGACATTTTTACATATACGTTCTCTTAGGCTCTGAGGATCCTTTTATCTACAAAAAAGTTACTCCTTCCGAGGGCTAGGCCAAAACTAAATAACGCGAGCGAAGTCGCTGGCAAAAGCGCTAGTTAATTATCAAAACGAATTATTTAAAATAGAATGTCCGCGTCATTTAGTTAGTGTATTTGATAACCGTATAATGACAATTTTATTGCCATACAAGCTCTTTTACATATTAGTGCCGATTTAACTCAATAACCCATAAACCCAAAGGGACTGTGTCTTAAATGCAGCTACCGAGAACACATCTATAATTATACTTAGCATTAGATTTTCAATTTGCAAACGGAAGCAAATAAGGCCAAGCCTGCCAACTTATACTTCCTTGTTAGTTATGAAAAAAGTATATAAAACTCTTTAAATTTTGCTTATCTGTATAATCGTATATGGAATGTATTTTAGTTGAATTTTCCTATATAAAATTGACAAACGATCCATCGGTAATAATCTTCTAACTTATAGTCGTGAGAGCGTATCTTTCATATCCCTACCGTATATTAGAATATGCAGCAATTAATCATAATATAATGTACTAAATACTGTAACTGATATTTCATTTACATAATATAAGCACTATATAAAGATTTCGTCAAACATTATGTATTTTATTGAACTAGTGGGTGCCCAGTCGTCGACATTCGACCATAGTTCATTGATTTTTTAGGGATACATATTATAATAATAGTTGTATGTTATAATATCATTGTAGAATGTAGAATAATACATACAGTCGAGCATAGCAACCTCCTTCACAACCTTTTTTGAAGTCCTTTATTGACAGATGTCAAAATGTCTTTTTTATTTACATGTGTGTATATGTTGTGTAAAATTGAAGCATTAGTGTGAGTAATGCATATTTTAATTAATTTAATGTACGTGTTAGTAATGCATATTTTAATTAATTTAATGTACTTCTAATGCATTTTATATAAAATAAATAGCTTTCTGCACTTCTCCTCCATATAAACTTTAACTATGCCAAATTTCACGTTCATCCGTTCGCCCAATTCCGTTAAAAAGGGATACAAAGTTTAGGCTTCACGTATTAATTAATATATATTATGATAACTGTAGCAAATATGAACTAACACGGATACTGTACATCATGTAAATCACATTGTATTTGGTCAAGGTCTTTCTATTTTCATGAAATATGTATTAGAATCGAGCGTTAGAAGGTTACAAGGCTGCGAAGTTAACTGACATAACTGCCAGCTGATCGTGAGGACAGCTCGACGCAATTATGGTGTTGCGTTTACGATACAGAGAAGTGGGAAGGGGGCTAAGCTCGTAGAGTGTGAATCGTATCGTAATTCTTACATAACCTATTGAGTAAACTGTGTCGTATGCAATCCGTCGCGTTACAACCGCACGATACCACACAACGAAATGTTTTTTAACATATTTCAATTAATTTACATTTGATATAAATATCTCGATTCCGGTTTTCGAAATAACCTTTAAAAGCGATATAATTATATATGTATTTAGCGGTGCATATTTAATAAAACATAATATCGTGTATCGTATACCTCGTGACGTCAATTATCCTGATATTATTATGCAATGAGAATTTTACAACGATTATTTAAATTAATTTTACATATTAAGAATAGAACAATGCTAACTATATGCAAAAACAGAATTGTATATTATTTACTAGCATCGAGACAAAACCTAAGTACCTACTAGACTGCTTCTCCCATTTAAAAACAAAACATCACTGAACGCGTAGTGCTTATAAAAATTGTAGTTCCTTCATACTTTAATAACTTTGTATGAAGTGAAGCTATCGTGATAATCTCTGTTTAGATAAAGATGAAATATCTAAGACGGAACTGCTTCTCCCATTTAAAAACAAAACATCACTGAACGCGTAGTGCTTATAAAAATTGTAGTTCCTTCATACTTTAATAACTTTGTATGAAGTGAAGCTATCGTGATAATCTCTGTTTAGATAAAGATGAAATATCTAAGACGGAAACAAAAAAAATAAAAATATGCACGTATAATTTTACCTTATATGATTATAAGAGACTAGCCTCTGCACGCGACATCTTCCGCGTGGAATAACGTTACTTTGGGCTGAAACTAACACGCAGCGGAAGCTCTCAAGAGAAATAAAAAACACAAATTTTGAAATATTCTTCATTAATGCTCCGCTCCTATTGGTCTTAGCGTGATGATATATATAGCCTATAAACCTTCCTCGATAAATGAGCTATATAACACTGAAAGATTTATTCAGATCGGACAAGTAGTTCTGAGATTACCCCCTACAACGTCACATTCGAAGTCTATCTAGATATTATAGATTATGAACTTACCTCCCCTGACGTCCATCAAGTCTCTGTACCAATTGTATATAGTTGTCATCTTTGGATAAGTTTCTATAGACTAAGTAGATCTGGAACAATAAAAAATGTACATTTTATTAATCATATTACTATGGTAAATTAAATACATTGTACTACATCTATATACATACTAATAAAACTTTAACGAAGCCAAATCTGTACATTAAATATTTTTTGAAAATTATAATTGAGGTAGACTTTGTTATCGACATAGAAGCCAAAAATAATCCTTTAAAATTTTTGTCTGTCTGTCCCTGTGGACACGTGTCACTCAAAAAGTACTGAACCGATTTTGATTTGATACTTCTTGTCCCATAAAACGCAAAGGGTTCTCCAGAATAATGCACGAAAGTAAAAAATCTGTAGTCGATGAAATGCTTGATGGATTTTGTTTTTTTTGTGCTATATATAGCAGACAGCTAAAAATTTAAGCTATATTTCAACTCCCTATTCTTCTTAAAAAAAAGAAATAACAAAAAAAATGACAGTTTGATTCCGAACCGACGTCTTCGTCGGTCCGTATAATGGTACAGTACGTTATAATTGAGCTACGGCTAAATGACATTTCTATGCGTAATGATCAATGATTTGAATGAGACGTTTAAAACCATTGATTTTCTGACATAAAAAAACCGTAATCCCAAATTTACGTTACAATATTTGCAACGTGCAGTTTACAATATAATATTTGTTACAAGCGAAGCCGCGTGCTAAAGCTATTGGTAAATGAATAGATGATATACCAACATAAGTAAATACAGTAATACCTCGACCGTGTTTTTAATGCGATATTTTAATCTTCAAGATCCTGAACCAGTAATAAAGTTAACTTGACAGGAGAGCTCAGTTCATTTTAAAACCATTTACAATTTTTAGTAAACGTAGATTTTAATGAAGATTATATTTATCTAAAACAGGTAATAAAATTATTAGTGTTGACATAGTTTTTCTTACTCCTCACACAGAGCACGACCTTCATACGTTTTACCCCCAAACCTAGGTGTTACGCGCACCCTTGAGCTAGTTCACAAAATTAAATCGGCTGAGTGCCTTAAGTGCTCGCCTTAGTAGTCCGGTGAAGCTGTTAAGACCTTGCTAGGTCAATAGCGTAGTCAGTTCGAAAAAAAAACATACGTTTTATGAAATTACCTAATAAGTTCGGTTTACGTTATCGAACTTCATATACAATAATTTATTTTTTGCAGTACTATTTACAATTTCCAATAATTCATATTCTTTAGCAGGGACTAAAGAGTACTACTGTGATTAGAGAATCACAATTAAACTTATATGTACGTGTTTGTATGCAAAATTATACCAGAGTTATGAGAATTCTATTACCGCGGTTATCGCCTGGTGACACCTATCGCGTATATTCAAGGTTCGATGATGAACGCAGAGATAGAGTTGACAATTAGGGTCACCACACAAAAGTCATTTATATTCGTGAAACTAACGCGTGACTTATCGACTCAGTAATATGGCTTGTTAATACTGTGCCAAGAGGCGATATTTCGAGAGTTTAAACATTTTTTATAACTTAAAATTCTAAGGTAAAATTTCTGAACCATAAAATAAGACATCGTTGTCCTTAAAAACGGCGGTTTGCGAATTTCGCATACAAAATAACTGATTAACAGGAGTTCCACCACTTACATCATATGATACATCGTTGCGATATGTTAGAAAGGGGGGCGATACAATTCTACACTTGAATTTATTCGCAATAGTTGCACGTCACACCACACGTCACATAGTAAACTTGACATATAAGTTACTACAATTTAGTATAAGGAATCTATACGATATCTTCAAAAATTTGTTTTGTCCTTACTCAGTATGCACAATAAAAAATTACGTACGGAAGCAAAGTATATGTACGACCTTTATATTAAGTGTCGTGGTAAATATTATTTAAGTAAATGTCACGTTTACCTCATATCTTTGAAACAAACATTAAAATCGTAACTAACCACACCGTCCATATTTGCAACTATAAGCGATCGTTGTGTTCAAGTTTTTCTACGTAACGAAACCTATTAACACATAAACAATCAAGGGTAATGACATGCAAAGGATGTAAATAATATTGCTAAATTACTGTCATACTAGCAATAATAATTATAGCTTAGGATATTATACATTAAGGTAATGCAACGGTGCGGAGAATAAATAGTAATTGTGGAATAAGTAAGCAAGATGAGAGTGTACTGGTCAAGAACTGCTTGCGCGAGCCGGTAGTGACTGAAACGAACGAGATGCCACGGCCCCGAGCGTGCTGCAAGCGGTAGGTACGTTGTTGCACAACCGCTTATTGTGGACGACCTTGATCTGATCTTCACGGCAAAAATCACTTACACTCACACTTGAACTGGATAATTTCAAATCGTTCAAAATAACGATTATGTAACGCACTAAGTTGTGATAGTATAAGGTAATCTTTGGGTTTTAAATTCTTAATTTCTGTATGCACGATTTATTGAAAATAAATATAGATTTATCTTCAGTTATAAATACAAAAAAAAAACGAAATTTTTAACATTAAAAAAAAAACAATTGTTTATGTATAAGGATAACAAGTCTGAATAAATAATTTTGAAACGACGATCTGGTCTCGAATGTTCTATGAAGCAGTTGCAACTTTCACCGCGACTCAGTCCGTAGTCCACAGGCTTTTACGTAAGGGAGTTGCGCCAGAGTCAGCCGCCGTGCCTGCGCTCGCGCCCTGCGGAACCACTGACCCACTGCCATAGACTCGCATATACGTCACACTAAACGCTCCCACTATACCACATCCCGAACGTTCTCAAACATATTACGTTAATATTGATTATGGAAATATCGTGGTCGCTTTTCATTTTGGAACAATGTCGCAATAATTATTTTATTACTGACTAGGTTAATGACTTGAACGATGAATGCAATCTATAATAGGTCATCATCAGCGGGAAATATAATGAACCCTATTACTAAAACGATTAAATAATCCGATACATAGTTATACATTCTTGTGCATTTACGTTTGTTTCGTGGTGGCTCATAAACCGATACGAAATCGACATCCTAATGTCTTGTTGTTTGTTCGCATATTCAGAAGAATGCCTTAACAGTATGCCTACATACAGTAATGAATTATATGATACATATGTATAATAAAAAGATAAACCAGTTCGAGTTTATTGTCGGTTCTTCTCGATGACCGGGTTGTTTTCCGATCCAGTGGTATTTTTAACGTAAAAAACCCAAGACACACAGTCTCGAATAAAAGTAGCGTTCAAAATACGACAAACGCGTACGTGGTTATAGTTATGCGATAAACTTATGATTTTACAAACTCAACGTTACCTGAATGATTTAAAGTTGTTTTTACAAAGACTATTTGAAATGACTGAATAATCCAAAATTATGCACTCATTTTTGTCTGCGTGCTGTGAGACGTTAGTGTGCATCTTGGGTTTATGTATATCAATGTTCTCAGGGCCTACATTGAATAAACTATCTCTGATTTTGATTAACATTCGGAATTGTCGCGCAATGGTGTGTTTGCAATATTAAACTTATCTAGGAAATATATATTCAGAATCACGCTAAATAAATATGATAAACATTTGCAAAAGAAAACAGAAGCGGTTTAAAAAAAAACGAACCCAAAAGTGTAAAATAATAATTTATTTCCTTTATTTTTATAAAACCTTATCTTAATTTATTTTTAACTGCCGGGCGAGTCAGACGTTGTACCGCCTTGATTATAAAAAAAATCCTTTAAAAAAATATATATACCAAAACCTTCCCCACGAATCACTTTATCGACTGGAGAAAACAGCATGAAAACCGTACAGTAGTTTTTGAGTTTATCGCGAACAGACAGACAGACAGACGAGGTAGGGAACTTTGTTTTATACTATGTAATGATAATCAATATTCAATTACTAAATTCAAATAAAGCTGAAATCCCATTTCTCCGAGAATTTGTTTTTTGAACTCGGTTAATAAATAATAGATTTTTTTTACCATTATTTAAAAAAGAAGAAACTTATATCCAAATAAATTGTGATTATTGAATCTCACGTTTTAAATAACTGTTAGTATAAGGATGCGTTTTAATGATACAAAGTACAACACAGTACTACAAAATTTCGTTTAAAATAAAAATAATTAATATAAGTGCTATTAGCAACTATATTATATTAGCTATAATTAATTAATGGAATATCATTTTCACTGAATAATCAAAGAAGATTTTTATTTGAAGCATAAATATTGTTGGGAACAATGATCTAAAAGTAATTAATATATAATACAAACTGAATAAACAGAACGTATGGCAATATACTGTGTACGTATATAATGTTACAGTTGAATGTACTGGGCGCATCCCGGGAGCGATGTCCACGTTTACACGCGTTTTCTAGCGTTCGATCCGATTTGCTGTATGAATTAATAACATTTTAGTTATCCCTCGGTGCAATTATCACAAACATAGCCGGTCAATAACACCTTATCAACAGTGCTATCTATGTCTGTAGCGTTGAGGTCTAGTTCAATTCGTAAGAAGTCTGTCTGTAAATATCACGTCAAAAGACGCAGCGTGACTGGCTTCGAAGTTTGATGTCGAAACTATATTAAAAAATTCTTATTCCAAATTTGTTGTGTGCTTGAAAAGGTTCTAGAGAATTCTTTAAAAACTTGCAGTATTAATTACCTCCTTTCACCCTGTTGTACTTCGTCAAGCATCATTATGTCCACATAACCTTCGATCAACAATAACTAGATAAAGGGTCCGCGCGAAAAATAAGTCTCCGTAAATAAGAGCTCACTTGAAATGTGTGCCCTTATTTTGTTTAGTTTGTTTGAAACACAGCCAATGTAAGCCCGTTTCACATGCCGCAGTGTATTCAAACAAATAATATCAAATTTTGAACAAAATTACCGATTTTAAACCTGTGATACAAATGTTTGGCCTCGCCCCTCACAAACGCGCACAATAACGGGAAAACGTACATTATTCATTACGTGTTAAGGTTGAATTCACACTAAATGTTGTTTATGTTGTCTTTTCATTTGCGAGGGGAGTAATTTATTGCTTTGCTCGTTTTATCGTAAGTATTAGATAATATTTTGAACATTTGTGACTTTATTACTAGGTGTTTATGGTTGTAATTAGGTTTACTTAACACTGTTTTAAAACTTTTTTTCTCCCTTTCTTAGTAAACAAATAGCTACACATATTTACGCGGACAGTTTTTATCATCGATTTTCTACGTGACCCTTTATCTAGTTATTATTGATCGAAGCACATAACATGAATTTCGTATTACCATTGTGTTTGAACGTCTTCTTTTACAATTATTCTTATACTCTACTCGATTCGGTATCAGAAGCGAAACGAGTTCATTACTTTAATTCAGCTTGTTGAGGAGTGCTAAACCTTGACCTGTTCGAATGTTTTAACTTTTTTAAACCTAAAGATATTGAGAGAAATGTCTTAACTAGACGTGACGCATGTGCCAACGAATTATTCAACGTCTCGTTTGGTAGGAATACGCAATCTGTATATTTGCAGTTTGTTCACTGTAATACTTCTTGATACCGTATACCAATACGTTCGGCGAACGAAATCTACAAGTTCATAAAGCACCTGCTGGCGTTTATTAATTCAGTCCTAAAGTAGAATCTGTGATCCGTTTGGGAGATATTATAATAACAGTCAACTTTTCTCTCGCGACTTTCTATGACTATCGATCTCGTGTGGTTTATGTTGTCAACAAAGAATTTAATATTCATATCTATATATTGTAACTTCAGCGTTATTGTTTTTTATAGAATGGTTATTTATACACTCTATTTGCTTGCTCATGAATTTTTTTTTTGTTTCAGAGTAATATTTTGTTGTACGATTTACATTACGAAAATTTAGCTTTATTTCCAATTTATCAGTTTCGACTGTGTTAATGAGTAGGTAAGAGTAAATTAACACGTGTTCAGTTAACTAATCCTCTTTTAAAGTATCGCTCTGATTAACAATTTAAAATTTTACAATTCTTTGTTAGTAACTACTACAGATCCACATTATGCTTATTCATTACGCAAAACATAACAAAAGTAACTTCATATCGTATGTAAAGTGTGGTACGCATACCATTTTTTATTATAAGACGTTTCCGCATAAAATTTTCCTTTACCGCTGAACAAATATATAATTCTATTAAACAACTAAATACAGGCCTTACAATAAAGGAGGAAGGTCAATATTATTATTAAAATATCAGGTTTTTACCTGTTATAATAAAAAAAACGAGTGTGATTTAGACCATGCGACTGAAGTAAAAATTCTTTAGCTTCATCTATAAGTATGTGTATATACATATGTATGTTTATATATGTTGTATATGTTTATTATATATATTAACTGTGTATAAGAAAATTTATTTACTTTATTTTCACAAAATATGAACTTTAAAATGACTTTACAATTTTATTCACTTTAACCGTACAATATATTATAATGTATTGAACAACATATAAATTCCGATTCGTCCGATCACATGTTTTCGTAACGCTCTCGTCACGCATTCATCAGCTTACTTCCCAAGTCAAGCGTGTGTAAAGAAGTTTTACTTCAAAACTGATAAAATTATTTTGAATAAGGGAATCTATAGGCTGACTGTTTAAACAGTAGCAATATTTATGGAGGATACTTTGCACTCGATTCTCGTTCTAAATCAATTAAAAAAATAGGTGCTTAATATTTGACCTAATTATCTGGAAAAATACAGAAATTATACACAATCATCTAAGCATATATGTTCAAGCACAGTGTCAATGACCGTCGGGTGATTTCACTGTCACTTGAAAGGGAACGTGGGAACGTCGTAAACAAAACAAAAGAGTTTATTGTCGGTTTTATTATCGAAATTTATTAACTCCGGGTCGCCCATTGTTGCTTTCGGCACCGGTCATTGCATCTAGGTTTATAATTAACTTAGGTTTTCTTGGTTGTTTATTAGTATTTGTTTTGATATTATTATTTTATATGTTAAATGTGACCATGAAGTGTCATATCCTAGAGTACTGCGAGTGTTTGACCTTTCACCTGGTATATGACAAATGTTTTTAACCAGTATACTTTTAATTGGATCGTCTAGAAAACGTGTACGATTGATAGCGTCGCTTGGGTTTAGCATTACTAACAACGTTATATATTATGAGGAATTCGACTTCCACCATATTATTATAGTGTTTGTACAAACTGTGTAAAAACTAACCAAGTACTAAGTGTGTGAAATAAACTTATATTCTGTGCACCTTAAAAACGTGGGGAAATCCCTTATGGATACGCTACCCTCCCGGGGGAGAGGGTGGGTTATGTCCGAGTCGCACGGACTAAAACCCTACGGTGTACGTCTGCCGCTATAGTTGGGGCGGCACGAGATCTCTATAGACTTCATCGTGCCGCCCCAGCGGTTGGTCCAGTAGGAAGGTGGTAAACATCCCAGGCTATTATTAGAAAATACCATGCCACCATGTTATGGTTTCATCACGAGCTTTTCTTTCATCGAAAGCTTTGCCTCTTTAGGGAACTTGTACTGAGCCATCATCGGGTCAATTTTTTTTATTGAAAGTGAACTCTGTCAGGAATAGCATCAGTCAAGAATGTGAAGCATTATCGTGAGATAACTACGCGAACAGTTAGACGTGAATATTAGGAGATAATCTAGGAAACTAGAACCCGCCGCCATGTACGAGTTTACGGCGGCAAGGAAAAGAATTGGGGAGTCTCCAGCTCCCACGGAAATTCAGACCAAGAGAAGGGAGGGCCGGAAGGTGGCGTTGAGAGGATGGAGGCAGTACCTGGCGGACGAGCGCTTCGGGCGTTACACTGTTGACACCGTCCGCCCCGTCCTGCCGGAGTGGATAGAGAGACGATGGGGCTCCCTGTCGTTCAGGCTGGTGCAGGTACTCACCGGACATGGTTGTTTCGGGTGGTAACTGCACCGGATCGCTCATAGGGAAACAACCGCCGCATGCCATGAATCTAGCGCTGAGGAGTGACCTCCGAGTGGTGCTGCGTGGGAGAGACAGCGCCGTATTCTGGCTACGGCGGGTGGACCTGATTTGTCGCTGCCGAGTATGATTTCGGCCATGCTCGGCAGCGAAGAGGCATTGAGAACGATGGCCTCCTTCTGCGAGGACGTCATCTCGTAGAAGGAGGCGGCGATTTGCCCGCCTCCTCCAACCACCGTAGCCGGACCTGAGCGCATGGGCCGGGGGGCCCATCTCCTTATTGCACAGGTCCGGCGGATGAGAGGAGACAGCTGGTGTGTACTCAGTCTGTCTTCCTATTAGGACGGAGCCCAGCGGCTACCTTCCGCCAGGCGGACCGTTGGAGCGGCTATCCAAAGGGACTAGCATAGTTCGATCCCTTACCAGCACTACGGGCGGTTGGTACACCGTGGGGTTTTAGTCCGTGCGAATTGGACATAACCCACCCTCTCTCCCGGGAGGGTGACGTATCAATAAGGGATTTCCTCACGTTAATGAAAATAAAGTAAATTTTCAAAAAA
>MU161174.1:24680-50283 GCA_015888305.1 Antheraea pernyi | reverse complement strand
AAACTTTCATCCCCTATTTCCTATTGTTATTTTTATCGAATTAACAGCCCAAAAAATTTCAAGCTCTTAGCTCTAAAAATGACGATACTTCCATACAACTTTTCATACCCCCCCCCCTTTCAACCCCTTTCAACCCTTCTTTCTGTTTTTTTTTAATTTGTAGTTTATATTGCGCTGTATATCTCAAGTTTAATGAAGTACTCAAACCCAAATTATTGGTCGTGATGCTACGAGCTTCACGCGAATCTCGATACTTAAAGTAAATTCTGAGAAATATAGATCGTTTTTTAACAATAACCATATGTAATAGTTAGAAAGAATAATGATTTACTCCCCTAAAGTGGAAATAATGTTTACAAGGAGCCAACGTAAACACTGAAAGCACGAAGACCGTGTAAAAGCAACGTGGTGATTCGGCAATGAGGACCATTAAAATTTTACTGCCTCTCGGTGCGCTGTAAATGAGACCGAGCGTACATTGTAAAATGGTGTGACCACACCTTGTGTATTTTTAAGATATTCTATAATCGAACCTCATTTCTGTGAACTGTACTGTGTTTGTACATTATTTAATAACTAGCGGGACCGGCAGACGTTGTCCCGCCCTGACTATAAAAAAACCCTTGGCAAATTATATACTAAAACCTCCCTCATGAATCGCTTTATTTACTGGTGAAAACCCCAAGAAAGAAATCCGTTCAGTAGTTTTTGAGTTTATCGCGAACAGACAGACAGACAGACGCTGTAGAGGACTTTGTTTTATACTATGTGTATGTTTTCGGCTTAGTAAAGACGAATAAGGAAAAAGAATCCTAAGTTTGAAAACTATATTTATATTAAGTACTGACTTTTTAATAGCCGGCAGTAACGTCGCATTCCCTACAATGATTATTAAAATATTTAAAATTAAAATTAGTACGATTTTATATAAACGTATAGTTTAAGTTAATAGTTTAATCTTCTATTAGTATATACTTCTATTAGTACTAGCTGATACCCGCGATTTCGTCTGCGTCGTTTATTATCTTAATTGTTTTCTTATATCTCAAAGGGATTAAGCAGAGTTTTCGAGAAAACCTCCTAGGCCGCTTAACATCTTTCAACGCAACCAACAATTATAGTTATATTTCAATCAATATAAACAAAATCTTGATAAATTATATACCTTCCTCTTGAAATACTCTATCTATTAATGAAATCCGCATGCAAATGCTTTTAGTAGTTTTTGAGCTTATCGCATACAGACAGACTCGGTGGAGGACTTAGTTTTAAAATATATAGTGATAAAAATATGAACAAACAAAAATATAAAGAATAATTACTTAAATTCCAATTTGTGGTAACCCTATTAGAGGAGTAAAATAAAGCCGGGCTTAACGTAGAAACTTAGTGATAAAAATATGAACAAACAAAAATATAAAGAATAATTACTTAAATTCCAATTTGTGGTAACCCTATTAGAGGAGTAAAATAAAGCCGGGCTTAACGTAGAAACTAGAGACATTAGGACACGGAAAATTCTTAAGCATTGTTCTTGATACTGTGAACAGGAATTCTTACATACTTGAAGATTTAATTTACTACTGTGAAATGAGAACTTTCCTTTCTTTACAGTACAGCATAACCTTATATAATATCTGATTATTCTATTCGAAACTGTCTAAGCAACAAAGTCGTAATTTTTCATTAATGTACATACTAAATAGTACGTAATTATTCTGCCGAAATTATAACGCCTTAATATTATATTATAAGAAAATTCTATAAAAAACTGTATGAAATAAAACAAGTATTTATAATAATTTTGAACATATTTGGAATCTAGTTTTTTCTTGCGACTTCATCTACATGTTTTTGCGGTTCAATCAGGTTGATATGTAGCCTTTTCAAAGTCTCCGATAGAGTACAAAGGTTTAGCTGCAAATATAAAATAGACATATTTAATTTCACACTTAGAGAATTCATATAGGCTGAGTTGAGGAATCAAAGAATAAATCTTACAACTCGATTTACCTATAGCATTAAAACTAACTTTTGTATTCTGAATTGTTAATGTATTAAAACTATCAAGTGTTACCGCCCACCTACGGTGCCGCTGCATCACATTCAAGAGACGAGACTACAAAACGACCGGAACATTGATGCTCCACCATATAAATATACATTGACACTAGCGCCATCATATTAGAGATACACATTGATACTAGCGCCACCATATTAAGAGACACATTGAAACTAGCGCCACCCTAATAAAGATACATAAATAAGAATAATAATTATTATATCATTTTAATAAGACTTAAATAAGAATGAATATCATTATATAGAATTGAATCATTATGATTATTATTAATAATAGTATATTCTGTGACTTCATAGTTCGGCCATGAAAGGCTAGATGTCGCTGATCTACATGTCGAAACAGATTAGGAAACACTAGAGATACATAAATAAGGATCATAAATAAGGATAATTATATGAAATTGTTGTATAGCTTAAATAACATTAATTTGTTCATATTTTATTATTTTTGTGTTACTTAAATTATTTTGCGGAGTTACGTATAAATAGTAAAAGCTTTGACTTATATCGATGGGCCTTTAAAAGGCAAGATGTTGGTGATATCTACGCATTGTATTCGAAGCATTGTAAGGCGAAGCTCTGGCCAAATGAATAGTGACAGTATCTACGAAGTATTTATTGCCATTCCTGACTGCATCGACACTATACGTGATTAGTGTAATACAAGATTAAATAAAAACACAATTTTTCTTTGGTCGAATTTTAATTGGATTTCATTTTGTGCAAGAATTATCCTAAGGTAGTCCGCATTGTGTTATAGTTAGACCGATGCAACTACGCTTCGATATCTACAAGTCGGCCCTCGACGATTACCGATGACCTTTTTAATATTTGGGTACACTCACCTATTGAATTTGGCAACGATATCGACCGTGAAAACTTCGCGAGGAAACCTGAACTTGGGAACGTACTTTTTTCCCTTCCCTATGGGTTTTTGGAAGTGTTGAATTCTTACTAATATTATAAATGTGAATGTGACTTTGTTTGTTCGTTTGTTAATTTGGTTGTTTTTTGTTTCTTTGCTTGTTTGTTTCACGCTTTCACACCTTAAGTAATCAACCGATCATAATGAAATTGTGTTTAAATGTTGTCAGGGGTACTGTAAAGAACATAGGCTACTTTTACCCAGAAAAAACTACTTAGCGCTCTCATTATCCAGTCAAATCCACATTAAGGCGAACGACGTTGCGAACAAAAATTAGTCTATACATCGTTCGCTTGCATGGTGATTTTGATACTTTCCATCGAGAAGAGGAATTTACTATAGCATGGCTGTAGGATTCTTATAGGTTACTAGAAATTTCTCGTAGCTTCGCGTTTGTTTTCTATACCGTAATTATGTTCAATAACCTACAAAATATACAGATAAACCGATAAATTAGTTTCACGTAAGCTTTAATTTCAGTTTTCATCATCTTAGGAGTAGAATTATCAGAAATCCTTCGTTAAATTCCTACCTTTCTCCTTAACTACAATATAAAAGGGATCCAAAATGCAAATTTTCAGTATCTTAGGACCAGAAGTTTGGACTGTATGTATATACGTCCGTCAATCAGTCGGCTATTATTATTTTAGCATATATATTAGTTTTATTAATCCAAATATGTTATGACCAACGTAGAAAAAAATAATTAAAGCAGTCCTAATATCGTTCTTCTTTATGGAGCTAGTTACTCTTAATAAAGCCTTAATAATTAAAGGAGATTTAAACAAAGTAACAGTCGTCCACATAAAGTTTTAGGCAACCGCAGAGTTTACACCGCAACAAAATTTGATAGAACAACAAACCTTGGAAAGTTTAATATAACTGACTTTGTTAAAGCTGTTTCACTCGGTGAAAGTCAACAACACTACTTGCCGGAGAATAATTGAACTTATAAAGACTTTGAGAATAATTTGCAACTTTACAATACATTTATTAACAAGGGTGTTTAACTTATTTAGATCTAAATGTATGTTTTAGCAACGCTGCCATAATGAAAAGTCAGGTCACCCCAAAGAGACCGGTTTTGTCCAAAACGTCATACATTTTTGATGTTATGAAAATAGTGTGGTTATGTCAAATAGAGACTTTGTTTATAAAATACATATTTTATTTTTAGGGTATGAATTTTTTTTTCTGAAATTCAATTTTATGGAGTAGAAATTGGGAAGAAATCAGACAAATCGAAAAGGGTCCGATTTAAAAGTAATCGATTTGATATGGAATAACCATGACTAGGCTTTTACTCGCGGATTAGTTCGCTTTTATACATTTGTTATATCTCTCGGCTACGATATATATTTTTTAGATAAAAGGTCCCTATGTGTATCCCTGACAACGTGTAGACAAAATTTCACGATAACGTGTTAAGTATCTAACGCATAAAAGAGCAATAAACAAACATTTTCGCATTTATAATATCATTTGTGGTTGAAATATCTGTTATTTTTCTGGCCACATCTGCGAAGCTATTTTGTCGGGGCTTCTAATAGCATATATGTCTTCAGATTATTGTTTAAGCTACAAATGCGTATCCGTTTTGCGTAGGGGCCAAATAAATTATAGAATATGACAAAAGTAACTTAAAATCCGTAAAACGTTACCTAAAATATAAACGAATCCCATAAAAAAAAAAAAACATTTTCAGCTAGTCCTCAATAAATGTTTAAGCAAACAACCCTTTAATGACTCTGACATTTGAGACGAGTTTGTTTCGTTCAAAAATAACAAATGGAAGTTAATTTCCCTTTGAAACAGATACTAGCAAAGGTATTAAAACCTAATTGCTTAATCACAAACCTGATGTCTCCTTTAAGTATTTCCACTTAATAGACAATAAAATAATGTAAAGAGGAAACGTATTCCTATGTTTTTCCCGTGGATAATGGAATTAGAATAAAAAAATATTATATATACCATGCAATCTATATATATTACTCTCATACTATGTTTTGATCTTTTATATTAATTAAATGTTATTATACCTAGAAACTTTCTAAAAGTACTAACATTACCCAACTATATCACCATTCTCAAACATTCAGTAAACAAATTTGAAGAATATAATAAAGAAAAGAAAATCATACAGATAGAGCCCAATTACTTCTTATATTAATGTAGAAAAAAGAACTATAATCGGTTCAGTTTTGGAGGAAGAAGCAGGGGAATATGATACCATGATTTCGTATTTTTTATGTGTATAGGTGTAATCAGTCGAATTGCAGTTCTCTCTCACGCTTTATTTGATAATTTAGGTCGAAAGCGACAGCAATATACTCTTGTATTCTATTCTTCAAATTTCTTGCAGACCGCGTTAACTAATAATACATTACCTTGTAAAGAGATGAGCATCGACAATATTTTCGCCTTATCCATTTTGCTATAAATCGACTCTACACGATGCTACAGCACATTAGCTTTCATACCGTTCAACGGATTGCCCTGACAATTTATAGTATAGGCAATTACAACAAATTATATTAACAGATATGTATATATGCATATATATACAATAATTAGCGGGTCCGGCGGACGTTGTCTGTTGTCCTGATAATAAAAAAAACCATGACAAATTATATACCTAAACGTCCCTCATGAATGATTTTATCTCCTGGCAAAATCGCATAAAAATCCGTTCAGTAGTTTTTGAGTTAACAGACAGACAGACGTGGCAGAGGTCTTTGTTTTATACTATGTATGTATGTATGATGGCTTATTTAACGCCTTATGAGGTTTTATAGATTTAACTATTCACATAAAATAATTCCCTACAGCACAAATGGGTATCAAGTATCAAAATAGTGTGACAAGATCTCCGAAGGGATATGTTATCTTGTCAGTAGGACGCGTTTGGAACCCTGCCACAGTCCTACGAGACCAATAATTCCTCACACAGTTACGTCATAGAACGAACGACTTTTGTATTGATTTTAAATTTGTATACATTAGTGGTGAAATATGTGTCCCTATATTTAGAGAATATATTGTTTCTTTACAATTTCCATAGGGAATTGATCTTACAATCACTTCTCAGCTTATGTAGAATAATTGGTACTTTTACTACACTTTTATTAAATACCAAATGACAATTATCTACACCTTCTTAATCTTTATATAAAAGAGTTACTTAAACTCTACCTTTGATATTTATCTGCATACTAGCTTCCTACGCGTGCAATAGTTACTTTTGGCTAACGCTAACACGCGTAACTTAATTGGTGCTCCGGGCCTATTAGTCTTAGCATAAATGTAAGAATTTTTGAAATCGGACCATTAGTTCCTGAGATTAGCGCGTTCAAGTAAACAAACTCTTTAGCTATATAATATTAGTGTCGATTTTATTTCAAAATCAAAAATCAGAATCGATGATTAATATTGTAAAAAATGCAAATTAGAATATTAAAAATATTACCTTATTACTTTTACAAACAACGCAACAAATCCAAGGCGTCCATCTGTTAATTTTTTTTAAATAATAAACATCGATCAATTACATGAATTATTGTATTATATTTTTGTGAACGTACCTAGTATTTATATTTACTATAATTAGTGAATATTACAACTTTTCCTACTTTAAACTTACAAGCGCGACCGTGATTGTATAATCAATCATTAAGTCAGTTTTCGTGATGAATTATATAAAATAGAGTTTAAGTTTTTAGTATATTAAAAAAAATTAAAGCACTTGCGAGCTTGTATAAAGTTCTGCTGCAATTAGTTTTATATTTAAAACCGTATTACGAAATCTTTGTTGAAAATCACATTGAATGACAAAGTGTAGAAACTTCAAAAGACTAATAAAGAATGTATATATCAAAATCACATCACAAAAACATATGAAATGTATTATAATACTCCCTTAAATTATGTGTTTCGCAAAAGTAAAGCGATAACAATAATGGATAAATAGTGACTTTAATTTGGTAAATTCAGTTTATGCATAATCAAGCATTAACAACTATACTGCTTCTGTATAAGTAATATCAAAGTCTTTCTACGAATAAACCTATAGAGAAAAAACATTGTCCTCGTCAATCTTGATGGTCGCTGTGAAAATAGAGGTGGCAGAGCCACGTTGAAGCTATTACTGGTTTCAGCATAAATGGGTCGGCTCGCCCGGGGTAGTAAGTACCACCCTCTCGCAGAAAACCGACGTGAAGTAACAGTGCTTGCATGGCTGCGTTTCGTTCGGTCAGTGAGAGCGCCGGATAACACACCTCAACTCCCCTCCCCCTTCCCCACTCCCGCTCCCCCAAACACAGGGTGGCAACACATTTGCGACTCTTCTGGTGTTGCAAGTGTCTATGGACGGTGGTGATCACTTAAGATCAGGTGACTCACCTGTTCGTTTGCCTCCTATGATATAAAAAAAAGCCTTCAGTTCCGGCTTCCTCATAATCCAGTAAAAAAAAACAAAAATTCTTTCTTCAATTTAGGCCCTAAGAAGGCTCTTGTGCGGCGTGGGCGTCAAAACTACCACCGGTTCGGAAAACAACCCATTCATCAAGAAGAACTGATAAGAGAGAAGAGATGAACTCATTCTGGTTTATCTTATCATTATACATAACACAACATATCTTTATAGACACATGCATTCGTTTTTGGTGGATGCACGAAGAGTGGCATCATTTCCAAACGTCATCGTTCACATATTGATTCATCCTATAATAGCCTTTATGTATTAAGACCTGCTTGACACGATACTTGAACTTACTATCTGGCAAATCGGTAATGCGCTTTGAGACTGTCCTATAAAATCTAACATGATTACCCAAAAAAAATTTACAGGTCTTAGTGAGCCTGAAATATGAAAAAACAAACGAATTGAACTTATTTCAAAACAAAGTCAAAATATTATTATAGGAATAAAAAATGGCATTTCATTATCCTAAGGTTTTCTTTATAGTATACAGATAATATATTACGTTTACCTAAATTAGTGTTCTGAGCATCTACATCCAAAACGGACAAAAAGATTGGCGAAGACTTTATTTCAAAACAAAGGTTAGGTATTTTCGTCGTCAGTTTGCTCTTGTAGAATACGTAATAAGTGGGCCGGTTTATAGCGTTTGTTGAATCAATCTTGCCCGACAACACTGCGATAGATGTAGCTCGAGTGTTCTCAGAACTTTTTCTATGGCGGTTGACATTTTCGATCTAGTTGTTCGACAACAACGTCCTTGTTCGTATCGGAATATCATCAATCTTGAGTCGCTTTTGTTACGATCAAATTTTACCAAGATAAATAAATCTTTCAGAATTGTATTATCAATTTGGTATAGTACTGTTGTTCGTATAGATCCTTAGTTCCCAAAGTGGTCCAGGTGGACCCCCAGGGGCTCATGGAAGACTTGACCAGCACATACATTGGCGTGACAAAAAAATGGTGGTTGACAATTCGTGGGTCCACGAATATTTATCTGCTTTCAATAATGAAGAACTAAAATGTGGGCTTCACCTATCAAAAACTTCACCTATCTATTTAGGCAGGTAATATTTTAAGAAACTCGGCGTCTGTTACTTGTAGAATCTTTCATATTCCGTTTAGTACGTGTCGAGACTTGCAAAGACGACTTACTTTTTTGAGATCCACTCAGAGCACAATCAATTAATTAATTAAGCAATCGATTCACATTTTTTTATTCGAAAACTATTAATTCGTGGTTAGAACTCGCCCGCAACGAAAATATCATAGTTAGATCTAATCTTCACATTTTTGTCGAGTTTTTGGAATATGGTAGAAATGTAGCTGCAGGGGGCTTAGTTGATTTTATTGACAGCAACAACATCTACATAACTGTATTTTTAAATTCAAAATATGGGAATATCAGTATATTTTAGTTTTAAAACGGAACGCAGTGTGAGAATAACATTTAATAGTAATAAATACCCAATGAAACTAGGATAAGTCAAATATAAGTCGTTAGTTTTTTTTAATTCTTTATGAGGTGCGTATTCGGTTAATAAAATATGAAGCTAAATTTTAAAACATAGGACTTTATCTGTGGAAGCTTTAAAAACTCGGAACGTTACTCAAAATCATTCCAGGATTTTTTTTTATATAGAAGGTAAACGGACAGGTTGGTTACCTGATGTTAAGTAATCACCACCGTCCATAGACACTTACAACACCAGGGGAGTCGCAAGTGCGTTGCCAACCTGTCCCTGGGAGAGGGGAGTAAGGGAAGGGGGAAGGGGAGGTGAGGTGGGCCTCCGGCGCTCTCACTGACCGAACGAAACGCAACAATGCAAGCACTGTAACTTCACGTCGGTTTTCTGTGAGAGGGTGGTACTACCGCGGGCGAGCAGACCCATTCATGCTGAAACTATTAATAGCTTCAGTGTAGCTCTACCACCTGCACAAAAGTATCTTAAAGTATCCTAAAAATTAAGATAAGTCCTGAGGAAACGGGGCGGTAGGTAGCTTGCATATATAAGTTTCTAATTCATATGGGATATTTAGTATTTTAGAAACATTGACCATTTGTTGTCGTTAAAGAAATAAAATAAAAACAATAACATGTCATTGAAATCACTTTCATACGTGTATTAGGTTTTACTAAGTCAAATAGAGGTTGTTTTTTGTTCTTATTACTCGTATTATATTCTGTCCACGACCTCTGTGCCTGTCTAAAACATGCATATTAATGGACTTGAATCGAGTTATTTTGTTTTAATTGTAAATCCATCTTTAGACAACGGTAACAAAGTGGACGAGTTTTTGTGACCAATTATAACGTATGAGTATTTTTTATAAATAGTTTCTATATGTACTTATAGTTAATTTTTTTAAGGCTCAATCATGTCAAAACGACCCATCGTATCGACATAAGTCTATAACCATTCGCAGCGAAACTTTTCGCAAATAATTTTAGTCTTATATTTCGGACTAGCTGTCCCCGTAGCTTCGTCCGCGTGGAATGTTTTTTTTTTCGAACTGACTACGCTATTGACCTAGCAAGGTCTTAACAGCTTCACCGGACTACTAAGGCGAGCGCTTAAGGCACTCAGCCGATTTTGTTTGGGCAACCAGCTCAAGGGTGCACGGCACACCTCGGCTTGGCTGTTGCCTGTTCATGCAATTCGCGACCTATCTGAGCTAACCTAAGTTAAGCTAAACTATTCATACATATATGAGTTGTTGAAACATATATGTGTACCAAGCATATATATGTCAGCAACTCTTATGTGTATTTTGTGTCGGAAAAGACCGCGTGGAATGTAATGTAAAAAAACAGTGATTAATAAAATCATCTGATTGTATTACATCCTATATACATTTCTTTTGTACATAAGTCGCGTCGTCATTAAAGTTACAATAACTTTTAATAGAGTGAAGCGATTTTACTTAAACTAAGACTAAATGGCTATGACTTTCTTGGTGAGGTTTTATCGTCAACGCAGTACTTTAGCAGTGATACGTGTTCAAACAAACAGACAGATAGACAGACAGACAGCCCTAAAAATGATTAAAATGTATTTCATTACTTATTACAAGACATCTGCAACATTTTTTTGTCACAAAAATCTAAAAAGTACAGACAAGTTAGATTTACATTTTTATTATAGGTACAGATTCCATTGCCCTTTTGTAAATTTTTTAAATGTTAAATAGATTGCCCTTTTGTCAATTTTTTAAATGTTAAATAGTGCGGGTAGGATATGGCTAATAATGTATAGAATTAAATTAACGCAAACTTCTAATATAACAGGTTATTTTGTAGGTGATAGAGCCACGCTGAAGCTATTACTGGTTTCAGCATGTCGACGGGTCGACAACTGGTCGGCTCGCGCGGGGTACTACCACCCTCTCATAGAAAACCGACGTGAAGTAACAGTGCTTGCATTGTTGCGTTTCGTTCGGTCAGTGAGAACGCCGGATAACCCACCTCCCCTCCCCTCCCCTCTCCCTCCTCCTCCCCCCAACACGGGGCGGCAACGCACTTGCAACTCCCCCGGTGTTGCGTCCATAGGGACGGCGGTGATCACTTAACATCCGGTGTCTCGTCTGTTCGTTTGCCTCCTATTTTTAAATATCTAAAAAACTAACCAGAGTAATTAAATATTCCTTTTGTCGACGTAATCATTAATAACATAATGCAATTTAGCGAATTCAAATCAAGTTTTTACTAGATTTATTTACTTTTGAAAAATACTTGAGAATAATTATTAGTTAGCGCATTTCATTAAAATATGTAAATTAAATCATTCCTTAGAGAAGGTTCAGCGGGACACTCAAAAACAGCTGTTCAACTTTTATTAATTTTACAGAGATTTCTACGAATATTAATAATTTCTTGTATAAATTAGACATTGTTGAATGTAATTGATTTTACCTAATATATAGGTACAGATACCAATATCGTAGCCAAAGTTTTTAATAATAATATTACCAAAGTAATTAATATAGCTTAACGTAAATTATCTCAGTATTATTTCAATTACAAAGAATTATAAGGGCGCTAATGCTAATACCTAATGCTGACAAAATCTACTTAAATTTCCCATACGTCACAATCAATTTTATAGCCAATCATTTGCGGTTCAAGACATCACTTCCATTCATATTAGGTAAGCAAGATCTGTTACAATATTGAATACAATATTTAATAATACAATATCTGATACAATATTACCTCTCGCTCACCTGGTGTAAGCTGTATTACTGCGTTATTTATATATTTATTTTTATCGGCATTTTGTGTGTATTTTCTTTTGCCACCGAGTATATTGTGAAGTGGTTTCTTGCACTACAATTATAAAGCAAACAGTAATAATTATACTATTTTAATATTTGTTAGATAGATCTTATTCTTCCCTTCCATGAAGACAGGTGAATTACGGATTCCAAAATTCTCTAAATATCACTAAGAATAACGATTATTACTCGGAACTGCGAAGCAATATTGACGTACGAATATCTACTTCGTTTATTAAAGATAAGTATCGTCTACGTATACTGTTAGTAATATAATCATATAGAAATAACTCATTCCTAGTCAAATCTTTAAAAAAATTGGTTGTCTGTAAAGTCGGTTTACGGGAGCTAATATTACGTGATGAAGTTATAAGAAAACATTGATGAAAATTGCATACTTTTATAAATTGAATTATTAACAGCAAAATGACAAAACAGTTCACGTACTGTCTCTCTTCTACTCGGACTCGTCGGCCAATGGAGTGGAAGAGACATAGATACGTCACAAGCCGAACCCTTAGGCCAATAGCACCTCTGTATCGCTTATTCCGCGCTCTCCCTTGCACCGAGCGCTCAGGCAGAACGTGACAATGAGCCATGCTTTGCAGTGCGTACAGCCGGCGTTCATGGATTTATAAGACGTTATCACGTCAAAATCAAATTAATAACATTTACGAAAATGTTGTATACCTATGTCTATTCTTTTATTACGCGTATAAAGTAGAACTGGTGCATAGGAAGTATACCACACGCCTGGGCCGCCCTAAAAAATCTCACCGATATAGGCATTCGATAGGCACCGATATAGTTCGACTCTTTTCGATAATACTCGGTTATGGACGGTCGGCTCACCGGCACCGTCTACTCAAATAATACACCGAGTCACAGGGTTATTTCGCTTAGCACACTTTCTGATCTGATATTTGTGTGGTAATTACTCGACTCTTAAGAACCGAAGTGTAGTCTTATATAGTCCATAACCTAGGTACTATAATAATTAGGTTATAATATGCAAAAAATAATTCAGAAGAATGCTAGAAAAAGTAGTTCTAGAAATTAGTACGTTACAACAACCAAAAAGAAATAACTTTTTGTGGTTTATAATATTGATACAGGTAAATCACATCAATAAAAAGGTATAAGATATTGTTATAAACATTGTTTACGATATTCATGTGAAATAATCGACGAAGAAAAAACTTTGTACCCTTATTTAACCGACTTCATCGAAGTTCATCTGGAGAAGGAGTGCATAAAGATGAAATTTATGTATAATATTAGGTCTTTACCTATGAAATTGCCGTTTTGTATGAAAAAATTTAAACGAATTTTTTCATGTATTTTTTATCTGTATTAATCGAAGTAATCACCCATGCAATCAATGCATCTTTACCAACGCAGTGGCAGTTTATTGATGCCCTTCTTAAAGAAATCAGCTGGACGGGAGGCAACAAATTCTTCAAAGGCATTTTGTACTGCCTCTTGGGTATTGAATTTTTTTCCCGCCAAGGAGTTATCCAAATTCTGGAAAAAGTAATAGTCTGTAGGCGCAAGATCTGGTGAGTAGGGCGGATGACGGAGAACTTCCAATCCCAGTTCTTGCAACTTGGAGACCGTCTGCTGTGCAGTATGAGGTCGCGCGTTGTCGTGCAGGAGCAGCGGAGACGAGCGATTGACCAATGCTGGTTGGAGATGTGCCAGCTTCTCCATCATTGTGTTCAGTTCTTCACAGTACACATCTGCAGTAATGCTCACCCCGTTTGGTAAGAAGCTGTGATGAATCACACCGGCGCTAGACCACCAAACAGTGACCATCACTTTTCTAGGGGTAAGTTTTCGTTTAGGGCATTGTTTAGGTGCTGAACCAGGATCCAACCAACTTGCTGAGCGCTTGCGGTTATCAAACAGAATCCATTTTTCATCGCAGGTAACAATGCGGTTCAAAATTCCTTCATTTGTGTGTCTCTTGAGCAGTGCAAGGCACGTCTCGACGCGTACTTCGCGCTGGCGATCATTGAGTTCGTGGGGCACCCATTTGTCAAGCTTTTTTACCTTGCCAATTTGACGCAAATGGACCAATATTGTTTTGACGCTAACGTCGAAAGCTGCTGCTAATTCAGCCGTAGATTGTGTATCATCAGCTTCCACAATCGCCTTTAATTCGTCATTGTCGACCAAAGTCTTCGGACGACCGCGAGGTTCATTTTTCAGGTCGAAATTCCCAGAACGGAAGCGAGCAAACCAATAACAGGTGGTGCGTTGGTTTGTAGTGTTAGCTCCGTAAACGTCGTTGATGTTGCGTGCCGCTTGTGCCGCGTTGCTGCCACGACGGTACTCATATTCCATAATTACTCGAATTGTTACGTATCATGGAAAATACGTTATGACAAAAAAGATGAAAGAGAAATGCGATGAAAATGTAATCTACTATGTAATCACTAATCAATAAACAAATGACTACTTTTGGAAAAAGAAATCCATATTTTTAAAATAAAATTAATTTGAAATTTGAATTCTTAGCCAAACAAAAATTATTTTGATTTGAAATGGCCAGCACTGCAGAACGGCAATTTCATAGGTAAAGACCTATTATTATCAATCATATTATTATCAATACATTAAATAGAACATTAAAAATGGACGTTCATACCGAATGTGAAACATATGAAGTCAAACATAAAAGTCTGTTGAAGCAGTTGCTCTGAGTTAATATTATATTACTAAAGAAGTTATTAATATGTATGGTAATTAAGCGAAATTTAATGGATATTGACGTATTTATACGCGTTCGCAGCTGACGTAATAGAACAAAATTATATATAAGTAATATTTTAACAAAAAATAAAATCGTCTTCAAAGATATTGCACCAATATGTCCTTGACCGTAGTTAGGTAGCTACGTAGTCTTCGATTGTTATAAACCTGCCAATATCTCTTCTGCTAATACACATTTTCTACACGATTTTGAAAAGTTTCCTGGTATATCTTGAAAATCCAAGGTTCAGTGGTAATTAAATTATAATGGGATCCCCTTGAACGTCATACTAAAATATTGATATGCGTCCCAAGCCGAACGCTTTGGCCGATCGCGCCTCTCTATCGTTTGCTCCACGCTCCCACTTGCAAGCTCAGCTCATACGGAACGTGACAACGAGTCATGCTTTTTCGTGCGTGCAGCCGGCGTTCATCGATTTATAAGACGTTATAACGTTAAAAAATAAAACTGGAATTAGACCTTCCACCTTTTTGAAATCAGTTAAAAATGTATATAACAAACTACCAAAAAGGTAGCTCTTAGACAAAACATCTTCAATAACATTTAGACTTAAAGAAAAAACCTAAAAATTTATTACTTTCGAATAGCGACCGCTGGATAACCTTTATAATATTGCCGTCTTTATTATTCATGTATTCATATTCCAAGTGTATAATATAACATTATATTTCAAGTGAAAACAAATATTGAATAAGTATATATTCGAAAGTATGAGTAATTTATTCGTTAGCCTTAGAGTAGTATACACCGAAACGCTTACAGATTGATTAATTATTGAAATCTCGTGGTTAATGAGCCTCTACTTATTCGAAGGGATTATTGATTATAGCTGAAAGTTATTGAGCTCTGTGAAGGATATTTATTTTATTATGTATATATTTTATTTATACACACTTTATTATTTAACAAGTTGTTCGATTATTGAATTTAGTCAATTAATATTTGAAGATGTATCGAGTAAGATAAGGAGTTATCTATAGGATAATTAATATCTTCGATCAACAATAACTAGATAACGGGTCGGCGCGAAAAATACGTCTCGGTAAATAAGAGCTCACTTAAAATGTGTGCCCTTATTTTGTTTGAAACACAGCCAATGTAAGCCCGTTTCACATGCCGCATTGTATTCAAAAGATGCAAAAATAATACCCGAAAAAGCAATTTACCGGCCGGAGTATCTTACTTTCGCTAAATACATATTGAACAAGTTATATTTTAAGTTTTAAACTAACAAATAATATCAAATTTTGTACAAAATTATCGATTTTAAACCTGTGATACAAATGTTTGGCCTCGCCCCTCACAAACACGCACAATAACGGGAAAACGTACTTTATTCGTTACGTGTTAAGGTTGAATTCACACTAAATGTTGTTTATGTTGTCTTTTCATTTGTGAGGGGAGTAATTTATTGCTTTGCTCGTTTTATCGTAAGTATTAGATAATATTTTGAACATTTGTGACTTTATTACTAGCTGTTATGGTTGTAATTAGGTTGAACTTAAAACTGTTTTAAAACTTTTTTTCTCCCTTTCTTAGTAAACAAATAGCTACACATAAGTATATATTTACGTGGACAGTGTTTAGCATCGATCGTTTTAGCATCGGTATTGTTGATCGAAGGGTAATATAAAACATTTATTTTAATGCAAAAGTCACTTTTGTAAACTCTAATTTAACCAGCACCACTGTCATTGCTTCTGAATATTTTTGTTTACAATAATGTTTAAAATTTATCTAGTACTCTCGTGAATTCGCGTTATATCTCTAGTCGCGACGTGCCACGACTATTTTTATTTGAATATTATTTCGAATTCAACTACAATACCTAATCTTTATTACTGAAGGGTATAAATACGTAAATACGACAGCGTAATAACGGTTATATTTTAATAAAATATGGTAGAAATGTAGCTGCAGGGGTCCACGGGAACCAGCTAAATTTTGAAATTGGTCTTGAGAAAAAAAGGTTAGGAACATCTGCTAGAACATGAACGTAGGCGTATAACAGATCGAACGCTCCTTTTCAATATAATCAGCGGAGCTGTTGACAGTGATGAACTACTGTATAGCAGTTAGTTACGTACTTCTACTGAATCCTGCAGAAGTCCTCTACATGTCACCGGGTAATACTATTTATGTTAATAATAATTCTACAAATAGAGCATGTAAGCAATATAACACACTCGACAAAAAATTATTTATTTCACACTGTTGTTACCTCACTAAAATATAAATTAACAGTGTTACTATTTCGGTAAGCCTCTACTTTTCTTAAGTACTGCTATCAATTCAAATCAAATATCTGATTGTAACTTCTTTCTTGAATAAATTATTTATATTTCTGAAAACTTATAAATGGCCCTCAATATAACCTACTATTTGTTTTTTGATATTAATTTAGCTGTAAGTTTCTCTAACAATCGTAAAAAAATAAATTAAATGGTCAACCATTATCGTTAGCAATATTTATTATTGACGACTAACGAATGATCGCAGAATAATGATGTCTCTGATAATTTGTTATTAATTACGTTGGAAATATGCATTGTATTGCAGGTACTTTATATATCTCTCTACTGAAGGAAATCGATAGTACAGCCGTTTATACTGTTTTCATTCATACAAAATTCCTTTCCATTGGAACTAAATCGAGAAATTCTTATGTAAATAATTCCACTGGAAATAAATTACGCATGCGTCTTCCTATAAATCAATAGGAAACTTTTCGTTATTTATTATTACACTGGGAATACAGTTTCATAGATACTGACAGCTATTCCAATATCACGTACGACGCTATTTCAAGTATTATATTGTTGTTTTGGGAATTAAAGATCAGTTTTGTTATAGAACTACGATAATAAAGTTTTTTTCTTTTTCTTATCCTGTACTAGCTAGGAAATTTTGAATTAGATATGTGATGTTATAGTTGGAGTTGGCAAACGACCAATTATCAAATGATTGTCTGTTGGAGTTTATGATTTTTTGTCTATGTTTTTCTGTACCAGACTTGGATAGGCAGGGAGAGAAACACAAGTAGTTAAGTTAAGAAGAAGAGTTAAGAAGGTGGTAGAGCCACGCTGTAGCTATTACTAGTTTCAGCATGAATGGGTCGCCTCTGGGGGTAGTACCACCCTCTCACAGAACACCGACGTGAAGTAGCAGTGCTTGCATGTTTGCGTTTCGTTCGGCCAGTGAGAGCGCCAGAGGGCCACCACTTTTCCCCCTTTCCCTTCCCCTTTCTCCTTAACCTACCCCTCCCCCATACAACGCACTTGCGACTCCCCTGGTGTTGCTAGTGTCTATGGACGGTGGTGATCACTAAACATCAGATGACCCACATGTTCGTTTGCTGCCTTTTGACATAAAAAAGTTACGGTGAGTGTCAATGTACGTCGGAAAGGGTCTCCTTTCCTACACCCGTGTCACAAGTCTCGGGAACTACTCGGAGCTTATCTTGCTGCTACGCGTTGGATCCGGCACCCGTACGGTGAATCAATAGATGCTAAGAAGTACGTCTTTTTCGTATTAAATTCTTTAATCCAATTTCTACCGATATCAAGTTACGATGCGACCAAAGATGATAAAGCCTTGACTGTCTTGAGTGTAGGAAGTATTTGTCATGTATAGCTTTAGGATTATTTTTTTATTAAACTTTTCCTTGAGTGTAGGAAATATTTGTCATGTATAGCTTTAGGATTATTTTTTTATTAAACTTTTTGATAGAATTTTCAACACTGCGAAGGACAATGTCAGAAAATGAAACATAGAAAGGGACTTGAATAACGATGAGAAAAAGAGGAATTAAATAATACTCGATATTAATACAAATCAATTGCCGAATGTATGTAAGAGTATCACTCCATAACAGTTACACTTATTGGCATTGATATATAAAGACCCAAGATGCACGTCTCAAACCCGTCCGCATAAAATGAGTGCACAATTGAGAATTCTGAACTCATTTCAAATAGACTGTCATCACTCGTGTCTCAGACTTTATGTACACTGCTTTGTAAAAACAAATTTAAATAATTCGTTATTTATAAGTTTATTATATAAATACTTAGCTATACCGGTAAGTTTTTGGGGACGGTTTAGGCCGTTACTTTTATTCGAGACTGCGAATCTTTGGTTTTGATATATTCATGCTTATTTGGTTAATTATTTTTTATTAAACCTCTTTAGGCGCGTTGTGCGGTATTTTTGGCAGGTTCAAAAACATGATTTCGAGTTAACGACATGCTTGTAAGCGTGACCGACCGTACTGGGCTTGCGCGACTTCAGACCAGAGCGGCGACGCGTGGTATAGCGTCCTGTGTACATCTAATCATTGATATTTTGTATTTAGATTTGATTAATAAACTTTATAATAGTGTATATAATTTTTATGAAAACAACACTAAGGTTAATAATTTCAATATACAAATTATGAAATTAAAATATTATGATTCTCTCTATATTTACTTTAAAAATTCAAAAGAGAAGTTCACTTATTTCAGTGTTTTAAGTTATCACTTATGTCGGCAGTCCATAAGACTGCCTCGATTTTGTTTGTTACGTTTGTAATTGTTATTGACGTCATAAAATTGTAATTGGCGTTTGTAAATGACAGGACAAGGTTTCTATGAAGAAAAATGTATGAAAAACCGTACGAAAAAGTAAAAAATTTACAATTTCAAAATCTCCATAGAAAAAGTGACTGAGTGAGTTATACAACAGACAAGACATAGATTGACACGTTCAGTTACTATTATATTTCTTTACATGGTCCTAATGTAAATAGGTGGTTTGGACCTTTTGTTTGTTAATTAGTACACCCGTGCAAAGCCCAGGCAGGCCACTACTGCTGGGCCAACCGCTGGGGCGGCACGATGAAGTCTTTAGAGATCTCGTGTCGCCCCGACTATAGCGGCAGACGTACACCGGGGGGTTTTTAGTCAGTAGGAGTCTGACATACCCTCACGCTGCCCCCGACGGCGTGAGGGTATCCATGTAGCATTTTCCCCCCGTTACAAAAAAAAAAAGGCAGGCCACTAGCTTATTATATTACTTTTAGTTACGTATAACAGTTTTCCGTTTTATATATGATCCGATGAATAAAAACTAAAATAAGCTATTTATTACGAAATTTCACACACAACAAGATTTCTTTATCTTTTATTTCTTCTCAAAAACGTGGTCTTATTAAAACATTTCAATACACTTTTAATTATAATTTTATTAACATAAATAGAACACATGACTGTACTATTATAAAGGTGTAGAGTTTGTTTGGTTGAACGCGCTAATCTCAAAAACTACTGGTCCGATTTGAAAAATCATTTCAGTGTTAGATAGCTCATTTATCAAGGATAGCTATAGGATTATCTATATAGCTATAGCTATATATCATCACGCTAATACAACTATTTGTATTAGCATGTATTAGGAGCAGAGCCCCAATGAAGAATGTTTCAAAACTGGGTTACCGTACGTATTATTTAACAATATTTGTAGCTTTTACGTAAAGGAAGTCGCGAGTTAAAGTTAGCGTTAGCCTAAAGTAACTATTCTACGCAGACGAAGTCGCGGACAGAAGCTAGTTGTACATAATCCTACTGTTTTTAAAATTTAATAATAGTTCCTATCCTATAAAATTTTGGTAACCCTCTACGTGGTACAAACGAGTTCAATAAAGTATTAAAACTTTCAAATACATATTATCCGAAGAAAGCAGCCCTCTTCGCTTTATATTCATATTCCCCATTCGCTTTTATAAAGAGTACTTCATTATAATCAAATTAAGGGATGAAAAACGTTTAGGGAAGCTTTCGAGCGCGTAATTACATTTTTGCCAGAATGACCTTGTTATGAAACTTCTATTAGACGCGAATATTTTACGGTAAGTTGTTTTTGGAATTACCAAGCGTATACATGTAATTCTTTTCGAAAGTCATTCAGTAGTAAATTTTATAACCTGCATTTGTTTTTACTTTTTCTAGAGAGTCCGGCAGACATTTTCCAGCCCTGATAATAAAAAAACCTTGACAAACTATAAACCTAAACCTTCCTCGAGAACCACTTTATCATCGGGTGAAGACTGCATAAGAATACGTTCTACAGAACGTTTTTCAGTGTTATTACAAAAAAGTGAAATACTTCGTTTAAAAAGGTTTCAAATTAAATGCACCGCGCTCGCCCGAGGCAAATTCGCGTTATCCTTTTTCGCAAGTCGACCCTAACGTAACCAAAGCGAGACAAAACAGCAAGATGGCGAACATTCAGCGACCGCGTTGCATTTAACAAACTACAAAAATGATCACATTGGAAAGAGCCCAAAGATCAATTATTAAAGTTATGTTTAATAAGCCCTATAGATATCCGACGGATCTACTATATAAAGAAAGTAAAATCTTGAGCATTCGCAAACTGTTCATAGCCAAAGCCACCACACAACATCACTACATTATACTACACTCCCCCAATTACAAAACCATGATTAATTCTAGAGTCTTTAATGTGTTCATACCAAAAGTAAAATCGTCTTTTGCAAGAAGATTTAGTTACTTTCTCCATCCATTTTTATACAATAAAGTAAACAAATACTGTAACATCCAGGGCTGTAACCCATGGGAAGCAAGACACAAGATCCATTCATGGCTTCAAACTTTAAGTTATAAACACACTGAAGAGCTTTTAAAAGTGATCATATGACATATAATCACATAACCATACACAATCGGACGGACACACACACGAACACACGCGAGCGCGGTTAAAACGCTGTTAATCGGATAGACAAATCGTCCTGAAGTAGAAATACACAAGACAGGCCTCGAGCCTAGTGTGGAGATCAATGTCTAATCTAGTACATAAGTAGAAAGAAACATTGTTATATTATCAATATATGTAAGCCTAGGATAAGATGTTTGGCAACAATTTTTTTTATTTTTTTTTTATATCAGGATATAGCGTAACTTTCTTAAAATATATGAAAATAAGTATTATAATATAATATTACTAGCAATCCCGGTCCCAAACATTGTCCTGCCACAAGCTTTAACTACCCGTGAATAGTTACAAATAAATAAACATCTAAGGTGCTGAAAGGCTTAAGATTTGTCTTTGTTTTTTTATCGTAAAAAATTTCACAAGAGAAATTAACTGTTAATTAATTTAAGAAAAAAAAACGTAATTTCAACAACGGTAGTCAAGCCGTTCAAATTACTAATAGATGCACAACAGAATTTTATATATAAAGATATTCATTTCAAATCAAACTATAGACGATTAAAAATTTTTAAATGTAGTGTACGAGAAAAAAACCTTAAATCAATAAAATGACGCGACGTAATCGAATGATATGGACACCGCACTCATCCCGATTGAAGCGCCTGATAGTATCAGGTGTACCGTAGCACGATTCAGCATAAAAAACATACGTTTAAATTGGCGTCTCGATTGTAAACTTTGTTTGCAATCTATACACAACCATATATTGAATACTTTATTTTTTATTTTTAACATAATCTAAGACTATGTAAAATTAGACAAAAGTCTATTTTAAACTATGAAGTCTGTTTACTGAATGATTGGATATACCTTTGGCCACCGCGGGGTTAGCACACAGCGGAGCGAATCACTTATATGACACATTTTTCCAATGAATGTAAGTGACGCTAATTTTGTGTGTCGAGATATTTTTGATTTCTAAAGCGTAGTAGTTTGGTTTAGGTTAGGTTTATTTAGGTTTAGCATATCAAAATCAAGCGATTATGATTTAGTTTCAGGTGAGACGCTATTCTATTATATAATTTTTCTTTTTTATTTAACAGAAACAGGGTTATTACTATTTATGCAATCGCTATGGTACGTCAGAGATATTATATTACCTTAGAAGTATGCACTTAATTTAATTAGACATGAACTGAATTTAACTTCATACATTGATTATGCAATCAATTCCACCATATTTTTTTCAATAATTTCAACTTGAATGAGTTTTTTTTGCCAAAGAGTATAATATATTGTAGATTAGTAGACGTAAGGACAATGAAATGTGCCAAATAGAGTCTTCGACTCGTCGATAAAGGGAAATATATCCAATTATTATTGATAACACTAGAGCTCGTTAGTAGATCAATTATTAAAGTTATGTTTAATAAGCCCTACAGATATCCGACAGATCTACTATATAAAGAAAGTAAAATCTTGAGCATTCGCAAACTGTTCATAGCCAAAGCCACCACACAACATCACTACATTATACTACACTCCCCCGATTACAAAACCATGATTAATTCTAGAGTCTTTAATGTGTTCATACCAAAAGTAAAATCGTCTTTTGCAAGAAGATTTAGTTTCTTTCTCCATCCATTTTTATACAATAAAGTAAATAAATACTGTAACATCCAGGGCTCTAACCCATGGGAAGCAAGACACAAGATCCATTCATGGCTTCAAACTTTAAGTTATAAACACACTGAAGAGCTTTTAAAAGTGATCATATGACATATATTTACATAACCATACACAATCGGACACACACACGAACACACGCGAGCGCGGTTAAAACGCTATTAATCGGATAGACAAATCGTCCTGAAGTAGAAATCCACGAGACAGGCCTCGAGCCTAGTGTGGAGATCAATGTATAATGTAGCACATAAGTAGAAAGAAACATTGTTATATTATCAATATATGTAAGCCTAGGATAAGTTGTTTGGCAATAAATATTTTACCAACCGTTTAGTACTTCAATCACATACACAAGGACAAAAGAATGATATATAAAAATAATGAATAAAAACTATCTAAATTAAATATATCAAATTTCCAATCTCATTTAATATTTGATATATTTAATTTAGATAGTTTTTATTCATTATTTTTATATATCATTCTTTTGTCCTTGTGTATGTGATTGAAGTACTAAACGGTTGGACAGATTTTGATTAAATTTTTTCTCTATTCAGGTGGATTCAAGAATGGTTTAGATTCACAATTGGACCCGGTAGGTTGCGCTGCGGTTGACTTTTGGGTTTTTTTAATGATCAAAGCAAGAGACAACGTCGGCCGGGACCGGTAATGATACTGTAAATTTACAGAAACTGATACAACAAAATTAAGCCGTCACGGGACGCCTGGCAGATGTGAAACACATGTGTAACGTAGTAAACAACACTATATACACTATAGGTATGCGAGCTCAGTGCGGCAAGAGAGAGGGCGCACAGTCGCTTTCGCGTGGCATCGCGTCGCCACGTCTCGTCATGCCAATAATCAGGTTTACCCTCTTTTATAGACGTTTCACACTTTTAATTCTATTAATTGCATTCGTCTCTTGTCTGTCTGCCATTTGTGGAATTAACTATTTCGTAAGGAGTTTTTAGTAGAGTCTTATTGTGTCATGTAGTTATTAATATTTTATTCACAGTGTTGTGTTATTTAACTCTATATTTTGTAATATTGGTGGCCTTTATACTTCCGTTATTATTCACAAGTGAATTGGATAGGAAATAATATGAACTCTGGGCTGCCACAAAAATTACCTGGAAAGTGCTAATAAGTCCTGTTTGAATATTGAAATAATCACATACTTGTAGTATTATTAACTACTTAGCAATAGCAGTAATAATCTGAGTATCGGTTACCGAAAATAAAATTAATAGGTGGTTGAGCCACGCTGAAGCTATTACCGGTTTCAGCATGAATGGGTCGGCTAGTCCGGTGTAGTACCAACCGATCCACAGAAATACCCACGTGAAATAACAGTGCCTGCATTGTTGCGTTTCGTTCGGTCAGTGAGAGCGCCGGAAGCCCTCCCCCCCCCCTCTCTTCTACTCGCCCTCTCCCTCCCCTTCCCCCAAACATAGGCTGGCAACGCACTTGCAACTCCCCTGATGTTCTTAGTGCCTATGGACGGTGTGGATCACTTAACATCAGGTAATCCAGCTGTTTGTCTGTTTGACATAAAAAAGTCTATTTCGTTGTTTTCAGGAACACAAAAAAAACTAGATTATAAGCACGTGTAAGTAAATACATTTTTCATACTCCGAAAGCTGCCTAAACTATTTGTTTAAATTACGTAGCCTACGAACGAAGCAAATGGCAGTATGTACATTTAGATAAGATTTCTTATTACGTTTATATTCTTGAAACATTTATGTATTTTACGTGAACGTAAGTTATTACATATTTGTCTGATATCTTACATAGGTGTACAACTTTGCTTACGCCTTTTTGTAATAGATAGCGGTAAATGGTAGGCGAAATAAATAGATCGTACATGTCATACAATAAGCTTAGGTATTTGTAAACATAACGCCATAGAAATATTAGTCGATTTGTGTCTGCATCATAAAGTTATTCTCGATCAAACATGTTAACTTACGAGCCAAATTCTAGTCATTTGCGGGAGGTTTTAATTTTCTGCTTTAAAATGTAGAAATCTGCGGCTGAGGCTCACCGAATGCTCTCAAATACCTATAGTGAGGCCGCTATTAATACTTTGAAACTGTATTTTGGTCCAGGCCCAAAATGTATATAAAAATAACATAACGTGATACAGTAATTACTCCAAAAATAATGACGATCACCAGGAGTCAGGGATCTATAGACAGTAGGTAATACCAAGGTATACAATTCATTGGTATTTGAAATCTATATCAATAAAATAGGGTTCTGCTGTTGTGCGCGCATCACACAAGAATTACTGGATATTCTTCGATTTTTTTTTTTAACTTTACTTCCTATACACTTCGTCCTTATCTAAAAAAAATATGACGGTACCTTTAATTAATATACATGTATTAATTTTTTTTAAGTACGGTTATTATAAGCAATTGTTATCACCCACCTCCGGTGCCGCTGCATCACTTCAAGAGACGAGACTACAACACGACCGGAACATTGATATTAGCGCCACCATATTAGAGAGACACATTGACACTAGCGCCACCATATTAAAGATACATAAATAAGAATTATTAATATTATATAGATTTTAATAAGACTTAAATAAGAATGGATATCATTATATAGAATTGAATCATTAGTTTGATCATTATGAATAATA